>JAJIBD010027327.1:0-70554 GCA_021461705.1 Cryptotis parvus
GAAATCACATACAAAGGAGCATCCCTGAGATTTACAGCAGACTTCTCAGAGGAAACACTCCAAGCCCAAAAACAATGGTGGGATATAGTGAAAAACTCAATGAACTCCAGGCCTCACCAAGAATTCTTTACCCAGCTAGACTTACTTTCAGATGCGAAGGAAAGATACACAACTTCATGGATAAACAACAACTCAAGAAATTCATAGACTCAAAACCAACTCTAAAAGAAGGATTGAAGGGTCTATTGTAAAACAAGACAACCCAAAACCACAACAAGGTTAAACAGAAAGATGGCACAAAAATCCAATGACAATAATCTCGCTCAACGTCAACGGTCTAAATGCACCAATTAAGAGACACAGGGTGGCAAAATGGATTAAAAAACTGAATCCAACATTTTGCTGCCTACAAGAAACACATCTGAATAACCAGAGCAAACACAGACTCAAAGCCAAAGGCTGGAAGACCATTCTCCACGCAAACAACCCTCCAAAAAGGCGGGTGTGGCCATACTCGATCTGACAATATAGATTTCAGGCTGAAAAAGGTCAAAAGGGACGATGAAGGCCATTTCTTAATAATTAAGTGGTATGTATACCAGGAAGAAATCACACTGCTAAACATATATGCGCCAAACGAGGGGTCAGCAAAATTCTTAAAAAGACTATTAATAGACCTCAAAGAAGACATTAACAGTAGCACAATAATAGTCGGAGACTTCAACACTGCCTTATCGACTATGGATAGATCGACGAGGCTGAAACTCACCAGAGAAATACTGGACCTGAAGGAAGAAATAGAAGAAAGAGAGCTGGTTGATATATACAGGGCTTTTCATCCCAAAAAAGCTGAATACACTTTTTTTTCCAGTGCACATGGAACATACTCCAAGATAGACCATATACTGAGCCACAAAGCATACCTCAATAAAATAAAAAAGATTGAAATTGTGTCGACTAGCTTTAGTTTATCTTTAATATTGACAATGTATGATTGCTCAAAAATTCAGAAATCAAATAGAAAGATGTTTGAACATCAATAAGGTCAATGATACAAAAATAGAGAAAAAATTAAAGATAATACTAGTCTCAACTGTGACTTTCTGGTCTTGTCACCACTTCCTGTACTTTATTTTGGCACTATAGAAATTTTCTTTGGTTCAAGAAGTATCATTAAATTTCAGTTTGCCAAATCTGTTCCATGTTGTAAAGTGGAAAGTTATAATATGTTCTTTGTATATAAAAACTGAAAATTTATAACCTTAGTTTTTTACTTAATAATAATACAATATAAGAAAAATAAAATGAAAGAAGAATTCTTTATATTTAACTTTCTTCTAATTTTTATGTTAGACCTTCATTGTAAGTCCCTGAATCCATAGGTCAACAGTACATTAAGATCTATCTTCACACTGATTTAATAAAATCAAGAGAGTAGATGAAAAATTGGATTAAAACGATTTTATAATTGAAATTCTGTCAATTAATAATTTATGTTCACCCTGTACTGCTAGCCAAAGAGCTAAATCCCAGATTAATCTTACTGCCGGTTACATTTCAAAGAACATTTGTGAAAAAATATGTCTAATACTTTAAAACTGAGAAAATAGCCTATTTCAACTCTTTTATTTTCACATTTATAATATTCTATTTCAGTAGTTTATTTACTTACTATTCTCATATTTACAAATTCATTTGAGTAGAATAGGCCATTTCTATTTTGGTCTATTTGAGTCTAAACCAAGAAAATAAAAGACAAATTAGTGATTTAGATTTTCTAAGCAGTTTTTTGAACTCCAGAAGAATACTTGCCCCCCAGGAACACCATGCTCCATTTTCAAGGCAAAGTATTAGGCCGGCAGCAGACATTGTCCTCAGTTTTCTGCCGCCCCACACTGCCTTTGGCATTATATGCTATGCTTTTTTAGTCTCTGATCCCTATTATTAAAGGGATGGAACTGATATAGAGCCAGTTCCACCCACCATCCAGATGCAGGAAACCATGGGAGAAAATGAGACAGAAATAGGTACCTGGGATTTAAATTGAAATCTAGTCACCTAAAAGCAAAACATCAAGGCATTGTAAAGGCAACCTATAAATAAGTGATATAAAAATTCCAAAATTATTTCATTAGCTATGCATTAGCTCAAATTATATTTGCCTAGTGATTTTCAAAAGAAAACAACATGATTACCAGTGTAGTGTTAATTCAAAATAAAATTCTTTATTGTTTAAATGTGGCTTTGTTTTATTTTATTTTATATTTTTGTGTGGGGGCCATACCTGACAGTGCTCAGGGCTTACTTCTGAATGTGTGCTCAGGAACCACACCTGGTGGTGCTTAGGGAACATACAGTATGTCGTGAATGGAACACAGGTTGGCCACACGCAGGGCAAGAGCACTGCTGTACTATTCTTAGTCCTCAGTTTATTTGTTTGTTTATTTTAAAGATAATATCTGAGGGCATATAGGGGCTATTTCTGGCTCTGTACTCTGGTCTGGCATTGCTTAGAGGAACATGTAGTTGCTCTCAGTTGCAAATCTTGTACTGAGTCTATTGAGCTATTTCTCCTGCCTTTAGTTTTAAATATGTTTTAAATATGATTTAGTGCTAAATCAAAGATCATATTGTATCACTAAAAGAGGGAAACAATTGTATTTTGATTATTTTCCAAAGGGAAGGAGTCCTGGGTAATTCACATTTGTTCAGTTCCTGCTTTCTTTGTATAAAAATAGATATTAATTGGGATTGTACAAAGCTTTAGGGATTGGCACTCAAAATAGTTTGACTGCTTTTAGAAGTGTGGGTTTTCAAGAGATATATTTTGTTGTGACATTTTGTTTAGCCTTTTGACTTAAAGTCTGTGCAATAAACTTTAAGCTCAATTTCCAGAAAAAGATTCACTAGAACAATGCTAAAAACTATCTTTGCTTTACTCAAGAATAATTTCTACATGAAAATTCTCAGCAACACAATTTTTTTTTCTTCTTCGTGTTCCTCTCAGGAACAAATTAAAATTATTTAAAACAAGTAAAATTTCCTAGCAGGCAAAACTTAGTCTGTCCCAACAGTACCAGTGTTAGCTTTTCACACTGGCTTCTCTAGAGTATTGCTGGTCTCCTTTGTGTTTTTGGAGGAGAAATATCACTGAAGCCTCAAGGCAATGAAGACACTAGTTCTATCTGGAAGAGGCAAAGCATTTTCCCAAAGTGGCTATCAAACTGCTTAACAAGAGAGCAGATATTCATAGAAAAGATTAATGAAATACAAAAAGAGGTAGTGAGTTCAGTTCTGCTTAATATAATGTTGTAAAGTTTTTTTTCTTCTTCCAAAGACAAAAGCACTTATTTCCCCCTAGTTGTCTTTTTTCCTTTTTAAGCTTCAATAGGCACTTCACTAAGTGAAAAAATACTGTCACCATACATCATCTGCCAGGCCTATATTCCCAATAGAACCTGATACTCTGCATTCCCAGCATGAGGGCCACAGTTTCCATCTGGATTTGCATTTTAGTCTCTAATATCCAGGTCTTCTAAGAAATATTAAAAACTCTGGAGTGAAAAGGAGCAAGCACCTGTTTGTCTACCCAATTCAATTTCTGACATAGTGCACACTTCTTTTCCATATAAGGTTGTCATTTTGATTACTGATGCACTATAATCTCTGCCACTTCTTGAAACAGACTAGGACACCGATATTCATGTTAGAGTGGTTGAAATAAAAACCTTACAGACAAAGAAATATTAATAAAAACCTTAGGTACAAGCTTAAGGCACATGTCTTATGTGTGGCTGACCCTGGCTCAATCCCTGGCACCACATGGTTTCCTGCACTTCTGGGTGAAATTCTGGAGGCCAGTTGAAAATTGCTGAGGTAGAAATAGAGGCTCTCCACCACCAGGATGACACTAGTTATCCCTGCCATAGCAGGCCCAAGTAGCCTTGCACCCACAGGCCCTTGTACTGAACTGTCAGATTGGGCAAAAAATACCATAGAAACCCCAAGGCTTCCTGAGTACTGCCTGAAATACTACCTCCAAAATTACAGAAAAATCTCATAACTCAAAAACAGCAACATATACAAAAATATTTGCATAATGATTCCATGCAAGTATTCTGTTACGTATGACTTACATAGACCGTTGCTAATATAAAATATATACATACAGACTGAAATAAATGAAATCAAAAAGTCTAGGTAAATTATAAGCAATACATTTAAGGTGTTGTGAAATAAATGGTTTCAACAGCAAATAAAATAAAATACAATCATTGTGATGTCCTTTATAGAAATATACACATACTGAAATAATCAAAATGTATATGCGTATTTGGTCTCCATTTAAAAGTCCACTCTCAAAGTTCCCATAGCCTTGGGACTGTCAAATACCGAGAGCAATAAACAAGCCTTTTGCTACACTGATCAAAATACATTTGGAAGACATCTGAGGACAGCAAAAGGAAACCAGCCAATTAATTGATTAGTGAAAAGTTCAGTACCACCTTTTTCTACATTTCCTGTCTTGAAACGGAAGGGTTAGAAGTTGAGTTCAATGCTGAAAATCAATGGTTTCAACAGCAAATAAAATAAAATACGCCCAATTTTTTAAAAAAAATAATTATGCCCATATAATGAATCACCACACACAGACCCACGCAGAGAGACAGACAGACAGACAGGCAGACAGACACACACACACATGAAATCACACACCAGAAATGAAAGACTTCACATAATTTTAATTGGCCAAGTGTAGATGTCAGGAATGTGCATACCTGGAGAGAACTGTCAACACTGTACTTTCAGCATCTTTTGCTTCTGAATTACACATCTCTTCTATCATACTTTTCCTGAGTTATGACTGTTGATCTAGTAATCTAGTTAGAAACACACTTTTGGAGTTCTATCATCCATTTTAGCCATAAACTGAACCCAGGTAGATTTCCCAGGGAAACTTTTGATTTACAGTTGTGGCTCATAAACAAAAATAATAATTTGGGCTTTCAAAGAGCATTTAAAGTCTGAGGGAGGGAAGTTTGGAAAACTAAAGAGTGCAGAGGCTTGGTCATAAGCCCAGTTGGTATCCTTGTGTCAAAAAAGAACTGAGCTTAGACACCTACTGTTGTGAGAATTGCTTGTTTGTATGGGGAAGCTACAAACAGCAGTGCTGGGAATGGATTCTGAGGCGGAGTCAGTCTGGCACAGGCAGAAAGAAAATGTGTGAGTCTCTGCTTCTGTAGTCTGCCCTTCATACACTATTGTTTAAAGTTGAAATCCTTCAGGGTGATACTTGACATTAAACACATATATGCATGCATATATAGATATGCATATATGTATTTGTATGCATACACAAATATACATATAAGCATACATATATACACATGTACATATAGACACATGCAGATACACATACGTGCATCTACGTGTACACATGTAGATACACTGTGTGTGTATCTACATGTGTGTATATAAGTATATATACACATATATAGATGGGAATTTGTTGCCTTAGGACACCTTTAGCTAAGAAAGACAATCTGATTTAAGCTAGATCACTAGATCACTAGATATCCCTTGTTCATTGATTTCCTGGAGCAGGCGCCAGTAACATTTCCATTTGACCCTATCACCCTACATTTGGCCTAGTGTAGCCAAATGGCATCTGGTTGTTTCAGGAATACAAAGAGCCTCAAACCGTTCATTCATGGTCTTGACAAGGAAGTCTGACCATCTTGTAGGTGGGTAGCCACGTGATCTTTTGACATCCTGTGGGATCCAGTCAGTAACGGCTCTAGTCCAGCAGTCGTCTCCAAATCGCATTACATGTCCAGCCCATCTGATTTTCGATGCCTTGGCAAATGAGACAGCATCCCTGACTTGAACAGCGACGGAGGTCAGAACTCCGGATTCCTTCTCTCACTTGAGTGAGGCATGATATTCCAAGCACAGCTCTTTCCATTCCTCTCTGGGAGACCCGAATAGCGTTCTCATCCTGCTTTAGTAGGGCCCAGGTTTCTGAGGCATATGTCAATGCAGGGAGAACAGTGGAGTCGAAGAGATTTGCCCAGAGCCGGAGGTTCTTTGTCTTTTTCGCTATTTCTTCGATGCTTTTGAAGGCAATCCATGCTGCTTTCTTTCTCCTGTGCAGCTCAGGTTTTAGGTCATTTATCATGTTGACTTCTTGACCTAGGTACACATAACTGCTGCATTCAGATATTTTTTGTTCCATCGAGTGTGAATGGGTTCTCTGGAACTAGTTCATTTTTTATGATTTAATCATCATGATTTGATGATTTCATGATTTCATCATCACCATCCCTGACTTAAGCTAGAGAGAATAAAACCTTTATATACATTATAAAATGCATAAATAACAGCAAACTAAATTTTGAGTGCATAACTATTTGCTTTTATGAGCTCACAATAGCAGAGTATGCTACTACATTGCACCTGTACCTCATTTGAGGATGAGAATGTGAACATTTGTATAGTATTTTTTATAAATCCATGTAAATGAAATTTTTGTTCCAATTCATTCCTTGTTTTTTATCTTTTAGATTGCATACGTAAAGCTCTTTTAAACTTTAACCTGATACCACAGGTATGTTCTGATTAAGATCAATTCTAATGCAGAGGTCATGAAACTGCTCACGAGGAAGGATGTATAAGTGTTCACAGGATATTAAAGTTTCATCAATATAATAGGAAATATGGTACTTGTCTAAATTCAATCTCTCAAAGGCCAAAGATTCAGTATGTTTTGATACAAAAGGGGAAAAAAATCCAAATCTGTTTCTCAGTGTTGTCATAAAATTTAAATCCACAATTTTAGATGGGTTATATAGAAATTCAAAAATTCTAATTACTCTGGAGATGAGTGCAAAATTCAGTATTAAGAACTCACCAAAATATTTGTCTTAAATATGAATTAGTGTTTTTTATTATTCCTTAAACAATCAACTAAAATTTGAATCACTTTAATTTTTTAAGGAGTATATATATTTTTAAATTGTTTTTTATTATACCACCGTGAGACATACAATTAGAAAGGTGTTCATAATTGGTTCTTGGTAATACAGTGTTCCAGCACCCCTCCCTCCACCAGTGCCCCATTTCCACCACCAATGTACCCCACCCCTTCCGCCCACCTGCCAGGCTGCCTCAATAGCAAGTACCCCATTTCCTCTCTTTCTCTCTCTCTCTCTCTGTCTCTGCATCTCTCTCCCTCTTATTTTACACATTGTGGCTAGCCCTGCAGGTATTTAGAGTTTATCACTTAAGTCTCTTTGTGTATATTCAATGGTGAGTTTTAATCTACCATTACCATTTCCCATATTTAATAAAACACTGGTATCTATTTATATCCTATTAATGAATGCAGTCATTCTATATCTGTCCTTTTACTCTGACTAATTTCACTCAGCATGATAGTCTCCATGTCCATCCATTTGCAGGTAAATTTCATAATTTTGTCTTTTCTGACAGCTGCATAGTATCCCATAGTGTAGATGAACCACAGTTTCTTTAGCCAGTCCTCTGTTCTCAGGCATTTAGGCTGTATCCAGATTCTAGCTATAGTGAATAGCGCAGAGATGAATAAAGAAGTACAGATAGTGTTTCTGCTTTGTGTTTTTGGTCTCTCGGGTATATTCCCAGGAGTGCTATTGCTGGATCAAATGGGAACTCAAAATATAGTTTTCAGATGAATGCCCATATTGTTTTCCAAAAGGGCTGGACCAGTCGGCACTCCCACCAACAGTGGATGAGAGTCCCTTTTTCCCCACATCCACGCCAGCACCGGTTGTTCTTGCTGTTTTGGATGTGTGCCAGTCTCTGTGGTGTGAGATGGTACCTCATTGTTGTTTTGATTTGCATCTCCCTGATGATTAACGATAAAGAGCACTTTTTCATATGCCTTTGGCTATTCGAATTTCTTCTTTTTGGAAGCTTCTGTTCATTTCTTCTCCCCATTTTTTGATGGGGTTGGCTGTTTTTTTCTTGTGAAGTGCTACCAGTGCCTGATATATCCTGGATATTAACCCCTTGTCAGATGGGTATTGGGTGAATATCCTTTCCCACTCTGTGGATTGTCTTTGTATCTTGGTCACCATTTCTTTTGAGGTGCAGAAGCTTTTCAATTTTATATAATCCCATTTGTTTATCTTTGCTTCCATGTGCTTGGTCAGTGGTATGTCATTTTTAAAGATACTTTTAGTTTCTATGTTGTAGTGTGTTTCTCCTATGTTTTCTTCTATGTACCTTATAGACTCATGTCTGATGTTGAGATCTATAATCCATTTTGAGCTGATTTTTGTACATGGCGTTAGAAGGAGGTCTAAGTTCATTTTTACATGTAGCTTCCCAGTTTTCCCAGCACCATTTGTTGAAGAGGCTTTCTTTGTTCCTTTGTTGAAGGAGCAAAGACATATTATAGTAGAGGTATAGGTATTTGATTTTCTGTGTTGCAATTGTGAATGGGATAGTTTCTTTAATGTCCCTTTCTTCTCTTTCATTGTTTGTATATAGGAAGGCCATTGACTTTTGGGTATTGATTTTGTACCCTGCCACTCTACTGTATTAATATTTTTGCTCCTTTATCAAAGATTAAATGGTTGTATATTTGAGAGTGTGATTCAGGATATTCAGTTCTATTCCATAGGTCTATGGGTCTGTCTCTATACCAACACCACACTGTATTAATTACAACTGCTCTGTAGTAGAGCATGAGGTTGGGGAAAGTGATACCTCCCATCTTCTTTTTCCCAAGGATTGCTTTAGCTATTCGTGAGGTTTTATTATTCCATACAATTTCAGGAGTGTTTGTTCAATTTCCTTGAAGAACATCATAGGTATTTTTAGTAGGGACTGCATTGAATCTGTATAAAGCTCTAGAGAGTATTACCATTTTGATAATGTTAATCGTTTCAATCCATGAGCAGGGAATGTGTCTCCATTTCCTCAGGTATTCTTTAATTTCCTGGAGTAATATTTTGTAGTTTTCTTTGTAGAGATCCTTTACATTCTTTGTCAAACTGATTCCTAGGTATTTGATTTTCTGTGGCACAATTGTGAAAGGGATAGTTTCTTTAATGTCCCTTTCTTCTCTTTCATTGTTTGCATTGATTTTGGGTATTGATTTTGTACCCTGCCACTCTACTATAGAAATGAATTATTTCTAGGAGCCTCTTGGTAGAGAGTTTTGGGTTTTCCAGGTATACTATCATGTCATCTGCAAATAGTGATAACTTGGCTTCTTCCCTTCCTATCCGGATGCCCTCAATGTCTTTTTTCTTCCCTCATTGCTATTGCAAGTATTTCCAGTACTATATTGAATAGAGGTGGTGAGAGTGGGCAGCCTTGTCTTGTCCTTGATCTTAAGGGGAAGGCTTTCAATTTTTCCCCATTGAGAATGATGCTCGCTGTGGGCTTGCAATATATGGTCTGGATTAAATTGAGGAAGGTTCCTTCAATCCCCATTTTGCAGAGAGCTTTCATCATGAACGGGTGTTGAATCTTGTCAAATGCTTTCTCTGCATCTATTGATATGACCATATGGTTTTTATTTTTCTTTTTGTTGATATGATGTATTATGTTGATTGACTTGCAGATGTAGAACCAACCTTGCATTCCCGGGATGACTCCCACTTGGTCATGGTGTATAATCTTTTCGATGACACTTTGGATCCTATTTGCTAGTATTTTGTTGAAGATCTTAGCATCTGTATTCATCAGGGAGATTGGTCTGTAGTTTTTTTTTGTGACATCTCTATCAGCTTTGGGTATCAGGGTGATATGTGCCTCGAAAAAGCTATTTGGGAGTGTTTCTGTTTCTTCAATTTGCCGGAAGAGCTTAAAAAAGAATTGGGAGTAGGTCCTCTTTAAAGGTTTTGTAGAATTCACTGGTGAATCATCTGGACTTGGACTTTTGTGCTTGGGGAGACTTTTGATTACCGATTCCATCTGCTCATTGGAGATAAGTTTTTTGAGGTTTTCCAAATCTTCTTGTTCCATACTTGGGAGGCTATAGGAATTCAGGAATTTGTCCATTTCTTCTAGGTTCTCTTGTTTTGTGGCATAACATGCTCTCATAGTAATCTCTGATGGTATTTTGAATTTCTGTGGTTTCTGTTGTAATGTCCCCGTTTTCATTTCTGATTCTATTTATTTGGGTTCTCTCTTTTTCTTTTCTTACAAGTCTTGCAAGTGGTTTGTCAATCTTACAATCTTACAATGGATGCTCCTTTGTATACAATTTCCTTCTTTGATCTTGCTGCCTGAAGAATTATGTCTCTGTCTATGGAATCCATTACCTCGACTAGGATGTGGCTTGGGGTCTTTCTATTTGAGTCTCTTCTTGTTGGTACGCATCTGGCTTCTTGGATCTGGATGCCTTCATCCTTTAACTCGGGGAACTTTTCAGCCAGGATGTTTTTAACTGTTTTAATTTCCTTGGGGTTACTTTCCTGTCCCTCTGGGACTCCGATGATTCTTAAGTTGTTCCGCCTGGCTTCATCCCATTGTTCTATGTTCTGTTGTTGAGACATTTTCCGATCTTTTTTCCATCGAATGTAGTTCTCTGAGTGTTTTCTGCAGCTCATCTTCAGTCTTACTGATTCTCTCTTCTGTTGCTGTCATCCTACTATTGAGAGCCCCTATTGTGTTTTTCATTTCATCTACTGAGTTCTTAAGCAATGATATTTCTATTTGCATGGTTCTCATTTCTGCTCTCATTTCCTCCCTTAATTTATTGACTGCCCTTTCAACTGCTTCACTTATGTTCTCCTGTATCTTATTGGACATCTGCTCCATTTTTTCGTTGAGCTCCTTAAACATCCTACCAATTTCTTCTCTAAATTCATTGTCAGAGAGATCATACACATCTGCATTCTTTTTTGAGTCTTCAGGGTTGATTCCTTCATCTGTTCTTCAAACTGGGGATCTGCGTTGTTTCCCCCATAGTGTTGCGGTGTTCAGGGATAGGTTCCTCTAGTGTACTGTTTCTTTTTTCTTGAGGGTATTACCTTCCCTTGGTGTTGAATTTCCTAGTTTTTGTATTAATAAGTGGCCTAGTGAGCGGCTCCCCACCAGGCCAGCCGCACACCCCAGGGAGAATACCTGAGGCGGGACAGGCAGGTATGAGAGTTCAAAATGTCCATTTTCTTCGCTTCCTCTTGGACTTCTGGGGGTTGTAGTTCCACCTTCTGCCTAGGCCTGGGGCTCTTCCATGACCTTAGGCACCATCCCGGCCAGCCGCACTCCCCAGGGAGAATACCTGAGGTGGAGACAGGCTGGTGTGAGAGTCACTTTAATTTTTAAGGCAAGTTTTATAAATATGCTAAGTATTGAATCTCAACTTTAGTGTATTCTGCATGTGAATGATCTCATTTATATTTATTGAAATTTTTTATTAAAATAATTCCACTGAACATGGTGTTTGAATTATTAATGGGAAATACAACAAATAATTTGTGCTTAAAATATAGTTGAAATGATTGTGCTTCCAGAATATCATTTTTCATTAAGTCAACATCCACCTTCATACATTGTTAGAATTACTTTATTATAGTTATATATAAAATAATTTTATCTTCTCTAAATAATCAGTGGTTTGTAGGCTTTATTTATGTAAGTTGTCTTCTTCTCATACCTCATTTACACATATAGGCAAAATACTAAATTATTTACCTAGTAAAGATAAGTGATGACACTTATAATGATAAGTGATGACATTGCAGAAAGCAACAGTTGACCCATACATTATTAGGATCATGGATTGAGTTCTGCTATCACTTGTATGACTTGTCTTCCCTTTGTTCATTGATTTACTTCAGCAGGCGCCAGAATTGTCTCCATTGGTTGGGAATGAGGTTCATTATTGTTACTGTTTTTGGCATATTGAATACACTACGGGTAGCTTGCCAGGCTCTGCCGTGACTGTGGCTCATTCCAGGAGGTCCAGTCCTTTTCTATGTCAGACCATCAACCATCCAAAGCCCACAGGGCAGAGCTCTGGGTGTAGACAAGAGTTTTGCTATTAGGTATGTAAAATATTTCTTCTTATATACAGTTTGAACAATTGAAATATCAGTTTTATGATTCATTCCTTAAGACAAGATTTGAGGTGCTACTGTGCTGAACTTATTTTAATAGACATGCCCAGTGAAAATAGCTTGCTTATTGTCGGAGAATAGCTGGGCTGCCCAACTAAATTTGGGAGCAGCATTAGGGGACCCCATTCTGCCCTGGGGGATCAGTGGCTAGTGGACAGAGAAAGATTCAAGAATCCAACAGAGTTCAAAAAACTTTACTCACATTTGTTCTGATACACAATCAAGTAACAGGAAAAACCCAGGCTTTAGGTTCCTAGCTGTGCTCAGGTCATGTGTAGGTTTAGAATCCTAGGCCAAGATGGCCACTACCACATGCTAAAGCCCAACATGGAAGAGAAGGAGAGAAGGAGAGAGGGAGACAGAGGGCGAAGAGGAAGAAGAGAAAATGGCAAAAGACTCAGAAGAAAGCAGGGTACAGCTTTTATAACTTTTTAGCCCACATCAACAGAAAGCAATTAGGGTGAATCCCCTCAAGTAACTTCTTTCAGGACCTCACCTAGCCCAACTGAAATGTTTATATTGCCCCAGCCAAGGCTGTAGGCCCTTGGTTTTCCACCAGGCCCTGTATAGATGGGGAGAAGGGAGTGTATCTGTACCATGGATATTCTACAGGCAGGCATATATTTCCCCAAGCCTTCACAAGATTCTCGTCTTCACTTCATAGTTGTTTTGTATATTTAGACTTTTAGACTTTAGCCTTCAGATTTATTAAATAGCCAAGCTTGCTTGCTTGGAGGCAAACAGCATTCCTCTCTGGTCTAATTAGTGATCCAATCACTTGACTTGATCACTTGACATCCCGTTATTCATCAATTTGCTCAAGTGGGCACCAGTAACATTTCCATTTGACCCTATCACGTGCAAGTGTAGCCCAATGACATCTGCTTGCTTCAGGAATGCAAGAGTCTCAAACCATTTGTTCAGGGTCTTGACAAAGTTATCCATTGTGGCCAAGTAAATATACTGGTAAGATGTATCTAGTCCCACAATGATTGTGGTAGCATGAGATAAAATATTTATACCAGATAACATAGAATACATGGTAAGATATACTGCCACATAGAGTCACAGATTCAAACTGTTTTCTTGCCCCTTATCTACAGAGTGGCCTGCAGGAAGTAATGACAGGCAAGATGCAGAGACTTTGGGCAACAGTGTACAGCAAAACTTAAAATTAAAGTTAATATTTATAACTGTGAGTATTGTATTGGCTTGAGAATGTTCATGTTCAGAATGCTTCTATTTAGAATGCCTCCAAACTCTGAATATTGCTGTACTCTGATCATTTTACCAAGTATTATGCTATTTAACAAATTAATTAAAGCATTGAAATATAGCTTATGCTACGTATTTGAAATTTAAGTTCATTAACAGAACTGGAATACATATTCTAAAGTATTATGTATAGGAAAATATAAATAGATTATGAGATTCATAGCCAATGATATAAATATATGTTTCTAATCTTACCTTGAAATAGTTTTATATTACATAAGACATATTCTAAGCATTAGCAAATACATTTACAATATCTTAATTTTTGATGAAGTATTCTAACCTATGTTATGTGTTATAGTTGGTGAGCATCTATGATATTTGACATACCTGAGTATATCTATAATGACATACCTGAGTCATTATAGGAAGAATGTTGTTATTTCCATTTGCAGTGGTTAATTTAGTAGGAAATAGCTCACCCCTTCGGGTATGTCATGAATTATACCTATTTGGTATTGTCCAATGTTTGAAGAAATTCACCAGGCAATTTTAGACACTGACAAACAATGTCTAGGTACTCTCTCTGTAATGATGTCAACTAAATTCAATTTCACATTCTTCTTCTATAACATTTGGCTTTTTAGTAGTAGAGACAGTTATATTTCTTTTTTTCTTAAAAAAGATCGCACTCCTTAGGACGATGCTTGCACTTACTATTTTAAAAATACAGGTTTTAAATAAGGATCATTTGGTATAATTTTCACAATATTAAATTGTTGGGGTAAAATAAACACTTTTCATTTGTATTGTTCAGAACAGTCAAAATCAGGGCAGTCCCACTGAGTGGGACTGATACTTTGATTTTAGGGTCAATGTTCTGCAGGGTTATACTGACAGAGGATGACAAAGATATTCTATAACTAGATCCATAGGGTTTGAAAGGTATTGTGTTCTGCTTTGTCAATCCTGAACCCTGGGGAAGGGGTGAGTGTGAGAGGCCTCAATACAATGAGAGTTTGAGGGAGAATTCACAGTGAAAGAATTTTATCTGATTAAAATATACTAAAGCAAAAAGGACATGACAGAACATTTTGAGTTATTAAATATACATTTTACCTTGATTGAGGTAAAGGTATCACAGATATTTATATAGATTCAAATTCAACAATTTATGATCATTAATATATGTGCTATTATGTTATGAATCATACCTCAGTTATTTCTTAAATTAAATGGAGTTACTGAAGCAAGAATAGGATGCGGAAGGACAAATTCAAAAGAAAATATATAAAAAATTAATTTCCTATTTTCTTAGTTCCTCTGATTTCAATTACTTAGGAAGAATGGTTGTGACTAGGTTAGTTCTAATTGGGCAAATGAGAAATCCTGGCCAGGATCTGAGAAAGGTAGAACTTTGAGAAGCAACTAATAAAAATTTGATCTAGAAGTGAATGATCATTTCATCATTTTATTCCTATGACTTCCAAGACAAATGGTAACATTCTGGGTGTGTAAATGCAGCAATATGTGTTTCTTTTACAGTTATGGAGGTTGGAAGTTCTAAGTTCACGGCCAAAGCTGCAGGAGAATGGGCATAAGGCAGGATGCATGCCTTGCAAGCCGTCAACCCGGTTTCACACTGGGAACCCCATTTGCTCTCCTGAACATTGCCAGGAATTTTCCCTGAGTGCAGAGTCAGGAGTAGGTACAAGCACCACCAGGTGTACACATTCAATCTCTCTCTCCCCTCACTGCCCACACATGTACACCCAGAAAAATGACTCCAAGGGTCTATCAGGGCTAACTCCTTATGAATTTAGGGGAAAAAATCATTTCTAGACTCTTTTAGTCTCTGGTGGTTATATCAGATCTTTGGAGCGTTTTGACTTGTACAATATCAGTCCAATTTCTGAATCTGTCTTCAGACTATTCCTCTTCTGAGTGTTTGTGCATAAGATCTAGCTCTCTTTAAAAAATGTCAGTTACTGGAAATACTACTGATACTGTTCTTGCAGGACCTCATCTTAGCTTATCATAGTTTTAAATAATTATAACTATTAAATTAGTATTTAAAATTACTACTTTTAAATAATTACTACTTTTAAAGACTGGCCCCCAGAGCCATGGCAGAGCCTGGCAAGCTACCCATAGTGTATTTCATATGCCAAAAACAGTAACAATAATGGACCTCATTCCCAAGGAATGGAGATGTTACTGGCACCCGCTCGAGGAAATTGATGAACGGGAAGACAAGTGACAAGTGCCAAATAAGGTCACATTCTCTGCTACTTTGAGATAGGACTTAAACATATTTCAGGGACAAAATTCAACTGTATATAAATTTAGCTAAATGTTAGTTAAATGTAAAAACTGTAAAATTTATAGAATTAAATAATGAACATAGAGTTATTACAGAAAATAATTTTGATGCATGTGTAATGAAAAATGGCTCAAATATATACATTTATGAAATAAGTGTCTGAAAATCTACCTCTTCAAAAAATTTAAAAACACAGGATATTCAACAATATGATAGTTAGTAAATAACTTATCCACTTGTGCATATAATTTTGCAGAATATATATTACACAATATATAATAACTATGAAAAATGTGCAGCATATATAAATATACTATTCCGCCCTTTTAAATGCAAACTTACCAAATTGCACTTTTGCATATTATGTATATGGATTTTTCTTGCATACTTATGCATATAATTTACTTCCCTAGCCCACCAAATCTACTTCCTTGGATAGAAAGCTAAATAAAATAAATTCCAATATATTTCACAAAAATTCTGTTGATTGTATAATATAATTCATGAAACTACTTAGCAGAAGGATTACACTCTTACTGGTGTTATCCTTTGTAATTTCATTGAACTAGTCCACTTAAGAGTTAAATTAAAAAAGAAAAACTGAAGTTGTACACTTAACCTTCAAGTTGTCACTGTTGTGAACTGAATACTATTGCATATTTATTTAAGTAGAAGATCATTTTCCAATTACTACCTTGAATTCACAACTCATAGTTTGAGTTTGAGTACCTTATTATAATTTAATTAAAAACAAGCTGACCTCAATTCTTTTGAACTTAGTTATTTTTTCCAATTTACAAAAGATGCCAAATAAAAAAGTACTTACTGATTAAAACACAGAAGCCAAAACAAAAACCAACCTAGGTTTGAAACATCTCTCTGCCAGTATCCCAGTTGAATGAATTTTACTTTAATTGTATATTGGAAAATTGCAGGATTGTTGTAAAGATCAAATAGTTTATAAACTGTATCTGCTAAACCTGGATGTGCATAACAAAGATGGATGTTTGCAACTTTCCTGAAAATTGTATTCCAAAAAGAAAATTAAAAACACATCAGTTAAAAGTATCTGGAAATTTCAGCTTATTTAGGTGAAAACAAAATTCACATTTCTTTTAAAGTATATTTCTATCATAAGACCTATGCTACAATATTGATGAAAGATGTAAAAAGGATCAGTATCACACTTTTATAAAATGTCTCCTTTTAAGTTTTTAAATTGTGATTGTTTCTCTGGACAATGAGTCAAAATATTTCATAACAACTGAAAATTTATCCCAAGAAGAAGATGAATCCATGATATTTCAGAAAAAAAATAATATAATGTTGTTTTAGCATAGAAGGGGAAAAATGAAACACAAACAAAATGATACATTTAAAAAATTAAAAATGTCTTGCCTCTATTTTGTTACAAGAGATTAAAGTCTATTGTAAGGAGTAACCTTTCCTTATTTACATAGTGAGATGGAACTAGGCTATTAAATTTACTTTCTCTTTCTATTATCAAGCTTTATTTTCCTTTTATATGCATTTTATAATCACTCACCATTTTGTCAAAGCCAAGAACAAGACATAAAAGAAGTATATGTACAGTGAGATTAAAATGTTATAGCACCCCAACCTTAATAGTACAATAGAGGAAGAAAGTGTCAAAATGTTAAGGTTTGTAAGTAGATAGAAATTGCAAGCAAGGGGATGGAATTGAGTTACTTCTAAGAAAGGTACTTCTATTTAGTTGCAACTAAAATTGTTTTGTAGCTTGTGGATGAATCCTGGAAAAGCTGGTACACATTTGTAGTCTATCTAACCTATTACAGACAATCTTCAGAAACAAGTGTGCTAGCCTTTTAGAGATAGAAGCCTACATTTAGAAAGTAAGAAGATTCTTCCGGAGAATATAAGGGGCTCGAGGACTTTCATGCCTGGGAAAAGAGTTGCATGATAAAGGGTCAACAGAGTATCTTTATCAGAATAAATAACCTCTGTTCTGAATAAAGGATTAGAAAGTTCTTGTGAGACTTCATAGCATTTAGTAGTCAAAAGATATGCCATTAAGTGTTAAGAGTTGTAAAATTCAAATGGATGTTTAAGTCCCAACATAAATTCTTTGAGAGAACAGAATATATGTCATGCATCAGTCTGGCATACAAATTTACTATTTATATATTTTCCTAGGAAAACAATTTTATCTGAATTCAAGTTCCTATAATTTTATTTTTCATAAAACAGATTAATCTCTGGATTAATGAATACATAGCAGGGTGAACATACTTAACAGGTTTTCTTAGAACTGTCATTGTTTATAGCTGTTACAACCAAGACTTCTTCCACTGCTCCTGTCACCAACGGCTTTCTTCTGCCACTGTGCTCAGGAATCACTCTTTGAATGCTCAGGGGACACTATTACGGGGTGCTTTGGATCAAACTTAGGTCAGCGACATGCAAATAAAGCACTTTAGTCTCAGATATATCTCTCTGGTCCCTTGGGACATCACTTTTAAGTTAATGGACCATTTTCAAATCACTACACAATGAAATATCTACTCTAGGAAAATGTTCTACATTAGCATATTTTTTAAAATAGTAAATATATTTCTGCTTTAAGTTAATTAAATTGGAAATGCTTAGTGTGGTTTCTTTTTTATTTTTCCTAATAACATTCTTTTATAATTAGGTACAATTTATCCTTTTTCCTCCTCTACAAAAATAGGTCTCAACACCTTGCTTCCTCGTAAGTCCTTAAGTATTAAAAATCCCTGGCTTTTTGCACAGCTTCTTTTGTTAGGTTTTATTTTGGAGTGTGATGCCATAGTATTTTTATTCTGCTTGATGTGTTCAGTTCTCTCTCTAGCTATCCAGTCTCAATTTCTCAGCACTGAAGAAAAATATGCTTCCAGTTCTATACATCTTGGCTTTCAGGGGAAGAGGAAAAACATTGCCTGCCACATTGTATTTGTACCTCCTGTCATTTTTCAATAAATGTGAGTTTTCTAATGGAGAAAAAAATCTACTCCTTCCCCTTTAAATACATTAAATTTCAAGCAAGTTTGGAATGTGGAATGCTGCCGATAACTCAGAAATTTCTGACTCAACATCTTTATAATAAATTTAAAATGCCAAAGGTGATTTTTTTCTTTAGAAATTGTGCAGTATCTTGGAAAATTAAGTGGTTATTTTGAACAAAGTGAATTAGTGACTTCAACTCATTTATGTAACACCGTGAAATGATTAAAAAGAACAAATAAATTACAAGAGATAACCACAATTGCACTATGAATCAACTGGAGTGTGCTCAGCTGCAAGTAAGAGAAAATCTAACCTTCATGACTTAACTAAATTGGATTCTATTTTCCTTGTCACAAAAGACTGTAGAAGCAGTTGCTAGCGTTGAATCAGCTGTTCAATGCTGTCCTTAGAGTCTCAAAGTACTTATGGATTTTAGTTCCACCTGATGACTAAGACTTCACTGTCACAAGAAACTCTTGTAATTCTAATCATATCCCATTTTAAAGTAATAAAAACAGAAGGCTCAATGGTAACATTGACTGCATTTCTACCTTTCTGTTAAAAAGGTATTTCTGTAACAAGTAACACAAAAGATATTTGTCTATACTACTTTCCTTAAAGCTATACTTGCACCCTATTGAAGAACATTGAGATTGCATAGGTAGTTTCTAGCTTTCAAGAAGGAAAACATTTAGGAGTTTGTGTTGGATTACCCACTTTACAAGACAAGCTACAAAGACTGCCTAAGGATCTGCGCAAACACTGCACACCACAAGAAAATGAGTTTGTTCCACTGACATAGAAAAAGACTGGGCCTCCTGGGATGAACCCAGAGCCACATCAGAACCTGGCAAGCTACCCGTGGTGTATCTGATATGCCAAAAACAGTAACAATAACGGACCTCATTCACAAGGAATGGAGATGTTACTGGATCCCACTTGAGCAAATCGATGAACAATGGAAAGACAAGTGACAAGTGACCACGAACAAAGTATCTTTTCTTCAATGGTAGTCCCTAAGAGGAAGAATAGATCTGTTGACACTGAAACTGGAAGGACTGGGTGTCAGACTTGGGAGATAGCTCAAAAACTGGGGCAATTGCTTTGCATGGGGAGATGTTCAAGTTCAATGCCAGTATAGTATCATATGGTCTCTTGAGCATTGCGAGGAGATACAGACCCCTGAGCACTGTGCTGAGAGCAGCACCACTATGTCCACCCCATCTCCAAAATAAAATTTTATAGAATTGACATAGAATAAATTATGGTAGTTGTTTTTAGTTTCCAGTGCCATGACATAAGATACATGCATTTTAAGTAATTAATAAAAATCTAATAATAAAATATTAAATATTTCAATAAATATCAGAAAATAGTGAAATGTAACAGAATTAAGCCTTGCACAAGTTTTTAAAGACATGGATGCCTTTAAAATTATTGAGTTACCATTTATTATTTTGAGAAAGATTATCAGTATGTAACATGTCAAAGGTAATATGATGTTATAAGAGAGGAATCTAATTATGTGAATCTTATTTCAGAACTTTATAAGGACATATATTTTTAAATAAATTAAAAATAAATTAAATTATATGCTTAATTTTCTTTCTTATATATTGCCTATTGCATAAGCAATCAGCATTCAAAATAAAACCGTAAATAAACGGTTTACGGTTTATTGTCTATAAAATTGTAAATATGAGTACAGAGATAAACGTTACTCAAGATTTAGGAGTTAAAGGAAAACTTTATGGAGTTGGTGACCTCATATCATTTCAGAGCAGTAAGTAGAAAGTATATATTCTTCCCTCTGTGATCATGAAAAATGGGCAGTTCTTTATTCATTCTTGCCAGTAGATACTATAGTTGTGATTTTATATTGCTCTAAGATCTAAAAACATAAAAGAGAGGCTAAGGAAATCAGAATTTATGGTGTGAAATTGTAGAGAGCAAGAACGTGCATATTCACTTACATGAATTGCCTATATCAAAAGAGCTTATGGGATTTTAACATTGAAAATAATATAATGCATGGCCATAAAGTTTAAAAGTCACATTTAATAATATTAGGCTGCTAACAAGAATATGGGAAGAGATGCAATTTAAGGCTTGTAAAGAAAAATCAAACTTTAGACCTGTCAGCAGAAACTCCTCAGTAGCTTCTGTAAGAGCACTTTCAATAATACACATATATATGTAAATATGTATATATACATAATACACATACATAATGCAGGATATATTAAATACATTATGTATAATATATATGCAATATGTATAAATAATAATATATATGCAATCAAGCCAATAATTGAAGGGTATTTGTGAGAACTACCTAAAATGAGCAATTAAGTGAAAATTAATGTGACTAAATCCACATTTTTATTTAAATGAACAAATTTTCAGTTTTTTGAGTAGTAAATGAATCAGTGTTTTTAAAATCTTTTCTGAGTACCATTGTCTATAATTATTATGATTCTAAATGTTGCACAAGTGAAATTTGTATAAATCAAAATCTCCAGCATTAAGTTATGATCTAAGTTCTAAAATCTATTTATTTTGTTATTGTGCTTCCTGAATTGTTTTATTGTTATCACAAACCTTCATAAGTCAAATTGATATCTGCATTGTACTTCCTGTTTATTTTTCACAGATATTTACCCAGGGGCTGGAGAAAGGGAATTTGGCTAGAACGCTTTTCTTGAAAGAGTTTGACCCCAGTTTGATCCCTGACATGTCAAATGTTCCCCACGCCTAGCTCGAAGACATTTCCTGAGTGCACATGTTTTTTTGATATGTACAGGCACAGTTTTAAGAATTTGCCTGATATTTGGTGACTTTATCATTCATATGACTACTTTTCTTATATGGTCACTTTATAATATGAAAACTTAATTAATATTAATATTCAGCAATTATTTGTGAATCTTGACCATTTAGTAAATTCAAATCACTATTCTTGAATAGCAATGATTATTTAAATTATTATGCATAAATTATTTAGTTGTTGTTAGGATGTAACAATGATGTAAAAGAAAGTAGTAAGATGGAAAGAAACCAGAAATTTTTCTCAGTATGAAAAGGGATATCTTGAAATCTTATTTTTTTTTTTTTATCTTTTGTATTTTTTATCCATAACCCTTTCCCTCACACTTTTGGGATATTTTTTTCTATAGCTTATATCACAGCAAGAACAATATTATTTAAAGGAACTATTTACATTTCAAAATATCTAATGCTTCATTCAACATTATATGAGGTTCTCAGCTAATGGAGCCAAGACATTTACAGCTTTTCTACATGTACAGAAAAATGTAAAATCAGAAAGGAGTGAAATTGATTTTAAAGAACAGCCATTTGATCTAAATGAAAAGTAATGCTTCATAGAATGATGTATAATTGAACCTTCCATAACTTCATGTGTTAAATGTTTCTTAAAATGA
This sequence comes from Cryptotis parvus, assembly GCA_021461705.1. Classification (NCBI taxonomy): domain Eukaryota; kingdom Metazoa; phylum Chordata; class Mammalia; order Eulipotyphla; family Soricidae; genus Cryptotis; species Cryptotis parvus. The sequence goes on from JAJIBD010027327.1 coordinate 22,104, forward strand.
CTACAAACTTATAAAGTAAATGGTCATACTTTTTTTAGGATGATATGCAACATATGATTTTCAACAAGAAACAACATCATCTGTTCCTATACAAAATGATAAATATAAATCAATATTGGTTAAACTGAATTTGTTACTGTGATCTATATTAAACATTACTTTCCTATGTTTGATATAATTTTTGGTCCTCCAAAATGGTATTATTACATAATTAAAATGTGATTAAAGCAGAACCAATTAGCAAACAGTTGAATGTAAGGGAGGTGGAAAAAGAGCACTAGATTAGAAGAAACAAGAACATTAATAGAGGTTTGTGGGAATGTTGGTAGTCCTGTAGTGTAGTAATATTGTATATTGATAACATAAACTTTAAAGCTTGCAAAACTTCCTAAATCATTATGAATATTTTTTAATTTGTATTAATTTTATTTTATTTTTCATTATTTAAATAATATTTATTTGTAAATACAGACAAAATTAACACAGTTCCCACAATTCTAGGGTTGAAATGGATTAGATAACAAAAGTCCAATATTAAAATTGGTAAGTTTTCTTTTTAAAAAATATTTTTATGTAAAAATTGTTATATCTCATCATAAAGTTGTTAAGTACTTGTCTATCAATTTACTAAGCTGTAAGGTGCTTAGTTGAGCCTACTTTGCAGAAAAAAACAAGAGTAAGCTGCATTATATACCAACAAAGTCATTGATACAATAGCATTCATACTGCTCTAAATTTATATCTAATAGTGTTAAGAATTAAGGATTGTTAAATCTTCTCTTAATACTTATTTTTTCCAGTGAAAATCTCACATGTATGTACAAAACAATAACAACAACAAACCTCAAGGAATAAAATTATGAAGTAACAGAAAACAGGATTAAGAATTTGTAGTAGATTATGATAGTTAGCAGTTACTTTTCAAGACTGGGTGTAGGTAATTAGCACTTATGTTTCAGAATTTCATTACTAGAGGTCCTGACAATTCAGGATATGACTTGGATTAATAAGGACATAAAACCTACTTCTTGAGCTCTCTGTACAACTTGCTCCCAGGATTTGTAATTTTTTTTTGTTGTTGTTGCTTCCTTTTATTATTTATTTATCTATCTATTTATTTATTTATTTAATTTTTTAATTTATTTTTGACAATTACAAAATGTTCATGTTTGGGTTGAAAGTGATACAGTGTTCCAGCACCCATCCCTCCACCAGTGCCCACCTCCCACCACCAATGTCCCCGATACCCTCCCCCTCCCCTAGCCTTCCTCCATGGCAGGTTCTCCATCTCTTTTCTCTCTCTCTATTTCTTTCTTTTCCCTCTCTCTCTCTCTCTCTCTCTCTCTCTCTTCTCTCTCTGTATCTCTCTCTCTTCCCTCTCTTACAAGTTGTGGATTGTAATAGACTTTCGCAATCATTGGTCCACTGTTCCTTTCTCTGTCGTACTTAACCTTTGTTTCCCACACATTTCTGGTAGTTTCGACCTTTGGCAAGACCTCCTGATCCACATTTCGCCTGACAATGGATATTGGTATCATAATATGTATATATGTATATATATATATTTAATTATGTAAATAAATGCAGTCATTCTATGTCTGTCTCTCTCCTTCTGACTAATTTCACTCAACATGATCCTCTCCTACACAGATACACCCGGCAGACCAGAAACCAGCTATCCCCGTTGAACCCCCTGCATTCCATGGACCACGAGAGCAACTTCCGACCGAGTCCACCCTCCCAATGGAGCCTCGGAGGATCCCAGAAAAACCCCCACACCTTGCTGGCAGCAATCTTCACAATCCACACACTGCATTTGGTAAGATCTCCACCCAGCAGATTAATCCAGTCTCCAGCCTGGCTTGTCAGGAACCCAGCCTACAAGTACCCACCCTGCAGAGACCTGCTCTTCAGAGGAGAGTATTTCAAGCCTAGGAATGCTTGAGCCTAAGATACAGATACACCCGACATAGCAGAAACCAGTTTTCCCTGTTCCGTGTAGCCACAGCGCAACTGTGAGATTTACCTCCAAATTACGGTGAATATTATACCCAACCCTCTGAGAGAGCCCCACAAAGTAATGAGAATATAGCTCCCACATGACAGAGCCTGGAAAGCTGACCGATGCGTGTTCGATATGCCAAATCCGTAACAGAAATGTTTATTTTCCTGACCCCCAAAAGAGCCCTTAATACAGCAGCAGTAAGAAAGGCGAACAAGCAGTGCCTGATAAAATTTCACAGCCACACTAGGTTGCCAAAATGAAGAAGGACTAAAATTACTGTCTGTACTTTCAATGCACATACACTGGCATCGGAAGCATATATTGAGGATCTGATGGTGCAAGCGCAAAAGATCAACTACCACATCATTGGTCTGACTGAGACAAGGAGGCGTCAGTTGCATCAGGCTGTATTTGACATCAGAGAATTGTTCCTTGGAACATGTGATGAAAGAGGCGTCGGTGGCATTGGTGTCCTTGTCAACAGGAACATGGCCATGTACATTGATTCATTAGAATGCCTAACAAACCGAATAGGACGATTACACTTGAAGAGATGTGGCCCACTGCCAGCGGTTTCTATCTTCATTGTCTATGCACCAGCATCCACATACAAAGATGAAATTGAGAAATTCTATATGGAATTGGAGGAGTTCTATACAAAAGATCACACCTTCAACAAGATCTTAATCGGTGATTTTAGTGCCAAGATAGGACCAAGAAGATCGGCTGAAGAACTCCACATCGGGACCCATGACCTAGAATGAAACGAACAGAGTGAGAGACTATCTGAGTTTATCATGTCCACCAAGACCATTCATGGGAATTCACAGTTCCAGAAGGCTGAAGCGAAACGTTGGACATGGGAATCTCCTGGCGGACAGTTCCACAATGAAATTGACCACATCATCTTCAATCGACGGTTTTGTCTGACCTATGTTGCTGTCGACCCCAAATTTCCAAACAGGATCGGACCACCGTCTCCTTCGTGCAAAATTCTACTTCCCGCAATGGGGGAGAAAAGGCTACAAAGTTTAAGAAGAGAACTCCCAAAACGACCACCAACTGGGAACTCTTTGGCACCATTGAAGCAACATGGGAAGATACCATCATTGACGACATCGATGAAGTATAAAACCGCCTGTTTCAGCACCTCCATGATTGTGCGAAAAATACCGAGTGAGAAAGACACAAAAGGAAGCTTGTCTTCAGAAAATCTTGAGCTCATTCGCCAACGTGGCAAGGCGCGAGCCTCAGGAGACCAAATGCTAACATCCAAGCTTGCTAAACGGTGCAGAGAGGACCCAAAGACAGAAGAGCAAAAATACTGGAAGATGCAGCAGAAGCCGGGAAAAGCATTCGCACCACCCACCTGTCCTTCGCCAACTATAAGACCAACATGACTGCCCTCCGATGCCCTGATGGATCTATCACATCTTCCAGAAAGGCAATGGAGAAGATTACCCAGGACTTCTACTCAAATCTCTTTGATAGCCACATCCACCTGCCCACATACCAAATTCCACAGGATGGATATGTCATTCCCAACGTTCTCCCTTCTGAAATCCGACATGCCATCTCGTCAGTAAAGAAGGGAACAGCACCAGGCCCAGACAAATTCACACCCGAACACCTGAAGAATCTGCCGTTGGTACTCATCAATACACTAGCTTGGCTCTTTACACGCTACGTGTCTGAATGCAAGGTGCCCTCCCAATGGAAAACCAGCAGGACAGTTCTACTGTTCAAGATTGGAGACATTCACGACATTGGCAACTATAACCCCATCTGCCTGTGGTCTGTCATTTACAAGCTGTTTACACGAGTCATCCTGAACAGGATTAGCAGAACACTAGATGACGGACCACCATGTGAGCAAGCAGGCTTCCGGAATTGATTCATCACAATCGACCATATCCACACAGTAACAAATCTCATTGAGGTTTGTAGGGAGTAGAAGATGCCGCTCTGTGTCACGTTCATTGATTTACAGAAAGCCTTTGATTCTGTGGAGACTGAAGCAGTCATTGAAGCCCTAGCCAAACAGGGTGTTCAAACCCAATGCATCAAGATCCTTCATGAGCCGTATTACGGATTCACCCCCTGGATCTCACCATTCTACAAAGAAGTGATCATTAATGTCAAAAGAGGGGTTCAACAGTGTGATACCATTTCACCAAAACTCTTCAGTGCCGCCCTCGAGAACATCATGCAACAATTAGAATGGGAAGGAATGGGAGTGAAGATAGATGGTCGGCAACTACACCACCTCCGTTTCACTGATGACATCATTCTAATAACACCAAACATTAGCCAAGCAGCACAAATGCTGGCTGACTTTGACCGAGAATGTGGAAAGATAGGTCTACAGCTGAATCTAAAGAAAACCATGTTTATGAAAAATGAACTAGCTCCAGAGGCCCCATTCACTCTCAATGGAACAAACATCTCTGAATGCAGCAGCTATGTGTACCTAGGTCAAGACAACAGGATGAACGACCTAAAACCTGAGCTGCGCAGGAGGAAGAGAGCAGCATGGAATGCCTTCAAAGGCATTGAAGAAATAGCTAAAAGGACAAAGAACCTCCAGCTCTGGGCACATCTCTTTGACTCCACCATTCTCCCTGCATAAACATACACCTCAGAGACCTGGGCCCTACAAAAGCAGGATGAGAATGCTATTCGGATCTCCCAGAGAGGAATCGAAAGAGCTATGCTTGGAATATCACGCCTCACTCAAGTGAGAGAAGGAATCCGGAGTTTTGACCTCCGTCACTATTCCAGAATCAGGGATGCTGTCTCGTTTGCCAAGGTATCGAAAATCAGATGGACTGGACATGTAATGCGATTTGGAGACAACCGCTGGACTAGAGCCATTACTGACTGGATCCCATGGGATGTCAAAAGATCACGTGGCCGCCCACCTACAAGATGGTCAGACTTCCTTGTCAAGACCCTGAAGGAATGATTTGAGGCTCTTCATATTCCTGAATCAACCAGAAGCCATTGGGCTACATTGGCACGTGATACGGTCCAATGGAAATGTTACTGGAGCCGGTTAGAGCAAATCGATGAATAACGGGATTCAAGTGATCAAGTGATCAAGTGATGATCCTCTCCATGTCCATCCATTTATAGGCAAATTTCATAACTTCATTTTTCCTAACAGCTGCATAGTATTCCATTGTGTAGATGCACCAAAGTTTCTTTATCCAGTCATCAGTTTTCTGGTACTCTGGTTGTTTCCAGATTGTGGCTATTGTGAATAAGCTGCTATGAATATAAAAGTAGGGATGGTGTTTCTGCTGTGTGGTTTTGGCTTCCCAGAGTATATTCCCAGGAGTGGTATGGCTAGGTCAAATGGGATTTCAATTTCTAGTCTTTGGAGGAATGTTCACATTGTTTTCCAAAAAGGCTGTACCAGTCAACATTCCCACCAACAGTGAATGAGTGTCCACTTTTCTCTGCATCCACGCCAGAACTTATGTTCCTGCTCCTTTGGCACAGGTTTTGTAATTTGTCGATGGTGGTTTCCTTATGTTTGTGATAGTATAGTACCTGACATTTAAACCCTGAATAAATATTTATTGAATGGAACTGTATTGAATTTAAAGAAGTAATATATGACCAAACAGAGAAATAGAAATTCTATTGTGAATTTAGTGGAGGAGAATTTTATACAGGAAACTAGGTCCTGAGTTATTGGAGGGCTTAAAGAACAAATGAGATAATAAGCTCCAAGAGGCATCTAGGCCTCCGAGAACTGGGGAACAAAAGTTGACTGTGGAGACTAGTAGAAACTAAAACCATTAACTGGTATCCCACAATGCTTGGTGACAAAGTTTCTTCTTCATAAATTCCCAGGCTCAATGCAAATACTAAATTATATATTTATAACCTAGAGGTATTTAATTGCTTGTCATTTTTCGGTCTGTACTTATTTTTGGTGCTATCATAATTGTTATCACAAAGAGAACACAGTACAATATGATGTGTGGTAGAGCAGTAAAACTCCCTTCAGCAATCGTAATTTTAATTTCCTTGGAAGAAAGCTTAATGCAAAAACACCCCATGAAAAACCATACATATATTAGTATTATTACTATGTTATAAGGTGTCATTATATTAATTAAGAACATTTATTCACACCCTGTAGAATTTAACATTGAATGTTCATTTGTAGTTTTACTTAACTGATTTGTCATGTGGATATTTTCTCTTATGAAGAATGTTTGGATATGATTTCCCTAATATAAAATTTAAGAGTGAACCTCTGGTGCATGTAAATATGCCCCCGTCTGTACTTTTCAACTATTCACTGGTGCGTGCTATATTTCTGCTTTTTACAAGGACAATCAATCTTAGGTTTTTTCAGTGTGTCTATTTCCCACATTACAGACTCCGGTAGCAGTAAACTCACATTTTATATCGACATAAAATTCACTTACACTGTAAACAAGGGGCTGTTGAGAAGAAAATCATACAAACAGGTATATGTCTTCTCAGCACAGATGGTGTTTTCATTTATTGAGTCAGACCTTGTCAGCACTATAACAGTTGATGCTTAGTAGTGGTTTAAGATACTTGCCATTCATTAGCATAGAATCATTTATTGCTAGTCTTGATTTAATTACTAAGGATATATCATCTGTAGTATAGTGTCTATCTGCAAATAGACTCAAGCCAGAATTAGTTTCAATGTTTTAATTATTATTTTATTTGTTAGGGGAGCATATCCAGTGTGTTCAAGGTTTATGTCTGGCTTTCTGCTCAGACATCTCTCCTGTCAGGGCTCCTGTACATATGGAATGCTGGGAATCAGACATAGGTCAGTCATGAACAAGACAAGTCCCTGCATTAAGTTTCCAAGCAGGCCCCAGAATTTGATATATTTTCATGCTTAGTACATATAGGGAAACCATGTAAATAATTTAAGCCAGGAAGAAAATTTAAAATATAGCCCTGGCATAAAGTCTTTAAACATAAACCCTCTATAACATTCTAAGCCTTTGTGTTCACCTCTTTCCAATAACTTCTTTTCCAAATTGAAAATCCAATTTTTTATCATTAGATAATAGATCCTCTCTAAATATGGGTGACCTCAAGGATTTATGATAGATTAAATTAGATAAAGATACGCTTATATGTGGAATAAAAAAGCACAGAGAGCAGACTGGTGGTCAATATAAAAAGTGGTACATAAATGAGACCAATGGGTAAAAAGGATTAAAAGGTTTTTACAACTTCCAGTGGTTAAATGAAAGTTACGGGATGTATGTGACTGTGTTAATATTGCACTGTCACTTGTCACTTGTTTTCCTTTGTTCATTGATTTGTTGGAGTGGGCACCGGTAATGTTTCCATTCATTGGAAATGAGGTCCATTATTGTTACCATTTTTGGCATATCAAATACAGCACGGGTAGCTTGCCAAGCTCTGCCATGGCACTGCGTTCATCCCAGGGTACCCAGTGTTTTTTGATGTCAGACCATCAAACAACCACCATCCGGGGCCCATGGGGCAGAGCTTTGGGGGTTGCCCCCCAAATATAAAAGCCCCCGATTTTTTTCCCAGATTAAAAGAGATTTTATTGTTACACCATTTTAGACATACAATTAATTGCAAGATGCTCATGCAGAGTTCTGGTTCCACAGTGTTCCAACACCTATGCCTCCACCCGAACACATCTCCCATCACCAATGTCCCAACCTCTCTCCCCCTCCCACACCTCAACTACTTGGCGGGTTCTGTATGTCTTCTCTCTCCTCTCCATCTCTCCCCCCCCGCCAAAATTTCCCTGCACATCGTGAAATGCAGTGCATTAAAGGACATCACTGTTTCCACTATTTTGATGGACCGGCGCAGCCGCAAAGCGGGCTGCAAGCGGCTGCGCAACCTGGGCTCGAACTGGTTTTGTTCTGTTAATCTGGTTGTGAGGTAGGATCCCAGCATCTGGACAGCAAAGGTGGTGGCTAGTGTGGTGAGTGAGTCTCATCCGGCTGCTTCCGGGACCCCCTGGAGGCGATGGGCCCACTCCCAAAACCCATCTGTCCTCCCTGGAGCCCCATAGCCAGCTTAGCCGGGGAAAGTGGAGTTCCAGCTTCCCCAGGCGTGAATGAGGCCCACATGCTATGGCTGGTCGCCCAGGGCAGCTCCTGGGTGGGGCCACCAGACTCGACAAAATGGAGGGGTGGAATGGCCCGCCCCCTACTCCATCTGACGAATTCCCAGCAAGTCCCGCTTTGGGAGCCGCCTACCTGGGCTCTAACTGGTTTTGTTCTGTTAATCTGGTCGTGAGGTAGGATCCCAGCATCCGGACAGCAAAGGTGGTGGCTAGTGTGGTGAGCAATTCTCATCCAGCTGCTTCCGGGACACCCCGGAGGCAATAAAAGCCAAAAATTTTATAATACAATTTAATAATATTGCACTGTACATTTGAAAATTCTAAGGAGATACTAAAAGTTTTTACTGTAAGAAAAAATTATTACTATGATGCTAAAGTTTTTATTTTGTAATTTATAGGAATATGAAATTATATATAACTGAAATGAGTCTAATGTCAATTATATCAAAAATATTTATAAAAAATCTCGAATTCTGCATATCTCATTCACCTTTTTCTATGCTTAAATTAATTCCAGGTCCTTTACACTGAAAATATTGATCTCAATTTCCTTGAACATTACCAAAAACATCTATAAATTACTATAAAATTTAATACTTTTTATAGTAATTATATTCTATTTGGAGTTCTTGAATGTCTATATGAATGCTACTTGAAAATATAATAGCACATATCTGCCTCCCTCACCCCATCCTTCAGTATATTTATATAAATACCATGAAAATGAATAGCATGCTATATGTGTTTCATAATGATCATAGCTTAGTCCTCCCAATCATTGATTTAAGAGTCATTATTGTACCCATTTTGTGATAACTTTCTTACTTTTCTATAAATAAGAAGCAAAAAGTCTACTTTCATTATCTCATTTTATGACACTAAAATACTGCTTTCCTTAAAGCCATTTAAAGCTTTATTTTGCTGCTATATAAAAAATTGTTGCCTGGGTATCTGTATTGTACCTTGTGAAGTTTTGGAAGTTACGTGTCAGCAGTTGATGCATCAACCAATTATAATACATCCCACTATACAACCAATTTAATAGTTTCATTATCTAACTCAGTAAACTAAACTGGGAAGTGATTTTAATGAGACTTTAGTGTCATAAATTTGAAATACTCATCATTCTACAGCATAATTGTTTTGATTTGAAAGAAAATATAATTCACCATTTTCTAAGTAAAGAAGCAAGTCAAACAATAATTGGGCTTTCATATGTCACCAGAATATCCCTAAGGATCCAAGAATCTGACTTTCACCTGATTTTTTTTCAATTGTTTTGTCCTTAAGGATCTTCAACAAGGTCTGTTCTAGCATCTTGATTTCAGGGTCATTTAGTTCATATCTCTAAATAAGAAACAGTTTCAACAGATAAAATCTTACATGTCAAAGCATTAACAGACACAGGGAAACATCTTCATATTGTATTTAATATAAAACTGTATGGGAAAGATGAAAAAATTAATATATTAATTTTAAGGTGATGTTTATCACATATTGGTGGACTACCTCTTCAAAGTGTCAGAGACAGTGCAGCTAGAATTTTCTTTTAAAATCTAGTTATGGAGACCAGAAATACAAGAACAAAGGAGGATTGTTTCCTTCTGAGATCTCTGAGAAAAATCTGCCTAGTGGTTTATCCTTGACATAAATAATTCTTAGCATTTTCTCAATTTTCAAATGTATATTAAAATAAAAATTGGTCTACACCTGGCTGTGCATAGGGCTTGCTTCTGGCTCTGTGCTCAAGTATGACTCCTGGCAAACTCTGGGGACCCTACGGTTCCCAGGAGTTGATCTTGCATTGGCAGTGGACAAAGCAAGTACCACATTGCTGTATCAGGCTCGTCAAGTCATAGTTCCTTGTGCATGGTTATATTTTTATAAGGACAGTTGTTAGATAGGATTATACACTACTTAAAATATTTTATAAGTTGAATTCTCTTTAAAGATCATATATTAAAATATTTCATGTTAGAACTCTCAACATAAACTTAGGAAGGGAGGAAAGACACAATTAAATTTATAACATTTATAATGACTCATTAAATTTTATTTATTTATTTATCTATCTATTTATTTATTTATTTTTTGCTTTTGGGGTCACACCCGGTGATGCTCTGGGGTTACTCCTGGCTCTGCACTCAGGAATTACTCCTGGCGGTGCGTGAGGACCATACGGGATGCCGGGATTGAACCCAGGTCGGCTGCATGCAAGGCAAACACCCTACCCACTGGACAATTGCTCCAGTCTCTGACTCATTAAATTTTAAAATATATATTTTTATAAAAATGGACAAGCTCCTGAACTTAAAATTATTATCTGATAGCATTTCTTCAAAAAAAAATCTACAGATGCAGTACAAGATGAAATGCATTCTAGGTCATTTACCAATAAACAGTTTTTAGGTGATGGGTGCAGAGGGAGCCATAGTGTGGGTAAATAGTCCCCAGCCAACCAGAGTGTGTGCCATTACTGCTTTTCTACTCAGGACCCATCATGACACCACTGTCTGGAGACGTCATAACTAAAAGTCCACAGGAGCTCCTGCAGACCATGAACAATTGTGTATCAACGTCTTGCCAAATTGTCCTGTCTTGTACTAGAAGACAAGAATTTTGGGAAAAGGCAAACTATATAGCAAATGATTTTTATTTAAGCTATATGCAGGAAGAGGGAGGTGTTCTACAGTAAATGCAGGCTGGAGAGAGTGGGGTGCTTCGGGACTAGAGCACCATAAAGAGTTCTACACTCCAAAAAGTGATGCAGGTGATTTCCAACAATGAAGTTTTCCTTCAAGACCTCATAAAGTTGAAGAAAACAAGATGTAGAGTAGATAGATATGGGCAATTCTCAGTTGCAAACACATGCTGTGATATAAAGGGAGATAGTTACAAACCCAGAATAGTCATGAGTGAGGGACCCTGAGGAAAGTTAGTGTATTCCATGTGTCTCTTCACAGTTGGTGTTATAAGGACTTTTATCAAGTTGTGCCTCCTTTAAGTATTTTTCAATGGCATTAAGGAAACCGCTAAATCACTCTTCGATGGATACTTGAGGAATTCAAGTTGTCTTTCACTTTATGAAATTCATTCCAAGCTTCCCCCAACACAAATACACACAGATACCTATACACACATGCACACACACACAAGCACACACATACACACATGCACACACAAACATGTGCACAGACATACACACATGCACACACACAGACATACATAAACACACAGACATACACAATGCACACACATACATACATACACACAGACATACACACATGCACACACAGACACACACACACAACACACACTTAAAATCTACCTACCTAACTCCTTCAGTATTTCTTTGTTTTACAGCTGGAAATTATACCAGAGAAGTAATTGGTTGCAAAAGCAATTTTGTTATAAAATAGAAAAGAACAAAATGGGTGATGCTTTGGTTTCTTTGCTTGATTGATAAACCAGTCAACCAATTGACTTTTCTAACTTTGTCAATTTTTTAAGGTTATTGATTTTTAGCTGTTTGTTTGTGGACTGGTGATGACTGTAGGTATAATTTAGTTGAAAGCTGTGTTTTAATTAGTTGATGATTTGAATAGAAAATCTACTAATTTTGTGAAATTTTCAAAATGCTGTACTAAAATATAAAAGCTTAGAAAATAATAATAGTGTATAATAATACATTTCTCTTTGGTAATTATTTTAAATTTTTATTTTAAGTAACTACATTGTAAGTTTTAGGTATGCATTGTTATAAATCAACACTTGTAATTTTTTTCAATAATATATTCCTATTAGAAGGTTATAAGAACAATGTCATCAGCAAAGCAGAGGTGGTGTAGTTACCAACCATCTATCTTCACTCCCATTCCTTCCAATTCTAATTATCGCATGATGTTCTCGAGGGTGGCGCTGAAGAGTTTTGGTGAAATGGTATCACCCTGCTGAAACCAGTCTTTTGACATCGATGATCACTTCTTTGTAGAATGGTGAGATCCTGGTGGTGAATCCGTAATACAGCTCATGAAGGAACTTGATGTATAGGGTTTGAACGCCCTGTTTGGCTAGGGCTTCGATAACTGCTTCAGTCTCCACAGAATCAAAGGTTTTATTTAAATCAATGAACATGAAACAGAGTGGCATCTTGAACTCCTTACAAACTTCAATCAGCTTGGTTACTGTATGGATATAGTCAATTGTGCTGAATCCTTTTCGGAAGCCAGCTTGCTCCATGGTTGTCCTTCATCTAATGTTGTGCCGATTCTGTTCAGGATGACTCGAATGAACAGCTTATAGATGACAGACAGCAGGCAGATGGGGCGATAGTTGACAATGTCGTGAATGTCTCCCTTCTTGAACAGTAGAACTGTCCTGCTGGTTTTCCATTGGGAGGGCACCTTGCATTCAGACAGGTAGCGTGTGAAGAGCCTAGCCAGTGTATTGATGAGTACTGAAGGCAGATTCTGCAGGTATTCGGGTCTGACTTTGTCTGAGCCTGGTGCTCTTTACCAATGAAATGGTAATGTCAGATTTCAGACAATGAAATTTCATGTCAGATTTCAGAAGGGCGAATGCTGGGAACGAAATATCTATCCTGCGAAATTTGGTTTGTGGGCAGGTGGACTTGGCGATCAAAGAGATATGAGTAGAAGTCATGGATAATATTCTCCATTAACTTTCTGGAAGTTGTGATAGATCCATCAGGATGTTGGAGGGAGACATCTTGGTCTTATAGTTGGTAAAGGACAGGTGGTCGTTGCAAATGCTTTTCCCGGCTTCTGCTGCATCTTCAAGTATTTCTACTCTTGTCTTTTGAGTTATTTCTTTATCACTTCTCTGCACTGCTTGAAAGCTTGGATGTTAGCATTTGGTAGCCTGAGTCTCATGCCTTGCCACATTGGTGAATGAGATTGAGAGTTTTTGAAGACAGGTGTCCTTTTGTGGCTTTTTCTCTCTCGGCATTCTTCGCACAATCATGGAGGTGCTGAACCAGTCAGTTGTATTCTTCCTTGATGTCATCAATGATGGTGTCTTCCCATATTGCCATAATGGTGCCAAAGAGTTCCCAGTTGGTGGTCATTTTGGGAGTTCTCTTCTTATACGTTGCAGCCTTTTATCCCCATTGTGTGAAGTAGAAATTTGCACATTCTAATAACACCAAACATTAGCCAAGCAACAGAAACGCTAGCTGACTTTGACCGAGAATGTGGAAAGATAGGTCTTCAGCTGAATTTCAACAAAACTATGTTCATGAAAAATGAACTAGTTCCATAGGCCCCATGCACTCTCAATGAAACATACATCTCTGAATGCAGCAGTTATGTGTACCTAGGTCAAGAAGTCAACATGATGAATGACCTAAAACCTGAGTTGTGCAGGGAGGAAAAGAGCAGCATGGAATGCCTTCAAAAGCATCGAAGAAATAGTGAAAAAGACAAAGAACCTCCGGCTCTGGGCACATCTCTTCAACTCCACCATTCTCCCTGCATTAACATACTCCTCAGAGCCCTGGGCCCTAGGAAAGCAGAATGAGAATGCTATTCGGAACTCCCAAAGAGGAATCAGAAGAACTATGCTTGGAATATCACGCCTCACTCAAATGAAGGAAGGAATCAGGAACTCCGACCTCCATCGCTGTTCCAGAGTCAGGGATGCTGTCTCATTTGTCAAGGCATCGAAAAACAGATGGACTGGATATTCAATGCGATTTGGAGATAACCGCTGGACTAGAGCTGTTACCAACTGGATCCCATGGGATGTTAAAAGATCATGTGTCTGCCCACCTCCAAGATGGTCAGACTTCTTTGTCAAGACCCTGAACGAACTAAATGAACGGTTTGAGGCTCTTTGTATTCCTGAAGCAACCAGATGCCATTGGGCTACACTGACAGGTGATAGGGTCAAATGGAAATGTTACTGGTGCCTGCTTGAGCAAATCAATGAATAACGGGATGTCAAGTGATCAAGTGATCTTCCTATAAGTAATTTCCTTTCATCAGTGTCATTTGTCAAACAAGCCTGCCTCCCTATCCGCCACCTGCCAACACATCTGGACACTACAGTCACACCTGCAAAACCTTGAGGGGCAGGGATTTCCTTTCACAGACTATATTATCTAGTTCTTTAATATAATTTAACTACCATATTTCCCAGGGAGGTTTGTATTCATTTATTAGGCAATTGTGGGTGATTTTGCTCTATATTCAAGGTATATCTGGATCTATGAGATAATTTTTGAAAATCCATTATTAAGAATTTGAAGTCTTATGGGTGAAAAAAAAAAAAAGGCTAATGATGAGGATAGAATACTTTAGTGTTAAATAAAAAAGAATAAGCAAAGTAATGTTTAAGAACAATTTCACTTAAGCTTGATCTAATGGAGAATGGAGTTTTCACTTTCATCAAATATGAATAAAAATGATAGGACTGTCCCTATAAGGATACCCATGACATTCTTCAAAGAAATTGACCAAAACTCCTCAAATTTGTATGGAACAATAAACCCCCAAGGATAGCTAAGGCAATCCTCAGGAGAAAGAAGATGGGAGGCATCACCTTTCCCAACTTCAAACTGTACTACAAGGCAGTAGTAATTAAAACAGCATGGTATTGGAATAAAAACAGACCTGTGGACCTATGGAATAGAATTGAGTATCCTGACACCCAACGTCAAACACATGATCAGTTAATCTTTGATAAAGGTGCAAAGAGTCCAAACGGAGTAAGGAAAGCCTCTTCAACAAGTGGTGCTGGGAAAACTGGACAGCTACATTAAAAAAAAATGAATTTGGACCTCTGTCTAACACCATGCACAAAAACCAGATCAAAATGGATTAAAGAACTCAATATCAGACTTGAATCTATAAAGTAGATTGAAGAAAATATAGGAAAAAACTCTCCATGACATTGAAGCTAAAGGCATCTTCAAAGATGAAACATCACTAAAAAAGCAACTAGAAGAAAAGATAAACATATGGGACTACATGAAACTAAAAAGCTTCTGCACCTCCAAGGAAACAGTGACTAAGATGCAAAGACAGTCCACAGAATGGGAAAGAATATTCACCCAATACCCATCTGATAAGGGGTTAATATCCAGGATATATCAGGCACTTGTAGAACTTTACAAGAAGAAAATAAACAACCCCATCAAAAATGGGGAGAAGAAATGAACAGATACTTCAACAAGGGAAGAAATTTGAATGGCCAAAAACATATGGAAAAATGCTCATCATCACTAATCATCAGAGAGATGCAAATCAAAACAACAATGAGATATCATTTTACACCACAGAGACTGGCACATATTCAAAAGAGCAAAAGCAACAAGTGCTGGCGTGGATGTGGGGAAAAGGGGACACTCATCCATTGTTTGTGGGAATACCGGGTGGTACAGCCTTTCTGGAAAACAATATGGACATTCCTTCCAAAGACTAGAAATTGAACTCCCATTTGACCCAGCCATACCAGTCCTGTAAATCTACTCTGGGAAACCAAAAATAAGCAGCGGAAACACCATCCCTACTTTTATGTTCATAGCAGCACTATTCACAATAGCCAGAATCTGGAAACAACCAGAGTGCCCTAGAATCGATGACTGGATAAATAAACATTGGTACATCTACACAATGGAATACTATGCAGCTGTTAGGAAAAATGAAGTTATAAAATTTGCCTATAAATGGATGGACATGGAGAAGGTCATGTTGAGTGAAATTAGCCAGAAGGAGAGAGACAGATGCAGAATGACTGCATTTATTTGCTTGACATAAATATATATGTACATATTATGAACCAATATCCATGGTCAAGTGAAACATATATCAGGAGTTCTTGTCAAAGGTGGAAATTATCACAAATGTGTGGGAGTCAGAGGATAGTTAAGACAGAAAATGGAACAGTGTGCTAACAATTGTCGAGGATACTAATACCAACCTAGAACTGAGCATTAAATAGAGGCAAAAGATACACATGACAACCCTTTAATGTATGTTCTGTAATCCATAGTCTTGAAGAGAAGGAATAGAGAAAGAGAGAGAAATGGAAAGAAATAAAGAATCTGCCATGGAGGCGGGCTGGGGGAGAGTGGAGGGAACCGGGGACATTGGTGGTGGAAGATGAGCACTGGTGGAGGGATGGGTGCTGGAACACTGTATGACCAAAACCCAAATATGAACTTTTTAATTGTATATCTTTTTATTTGTATATCTCACAGTTGTGTAGTAAAATACTTAAAAAAAAAGAAAAGAAAATCAGATGGGCTGGACATGTAATTCGAATTGAATTGGAGATGACCACTAGACTAGAGCCGTTACCTACTGGATCCCACAGTACGTCAAAAGATCACTTGGCTGCCCACCTACAAGATGTTTAAACTTCTTCTATTTAATAAAAAAGATAGGACTGTGAAATTTGGGGAAAGATGGGGTGGTAATTGTGGGAAGATTCAAGAAAAGGTGAAGATTTTAAGTCGGCATAGTATACAAGAATGGCATTCTCATATTTCCAGGAAACAGAGGGAATTTATTCAGTAAGAAAAGTACACATGGGAAAATTTAAGAGAAAAAGGTGTGAATAATGAGAAAAGCTATACCTTAAGGTCTTAATATATGATTTATCTATAATTGCTAGCTTCACTCAATTTCAAACATTTGATCTGCAACCTGTTATTCTGTATGAACATTTTGATTTTTATGATATTTTTCTGCCCCTTGAGGTGTTGCAGATTTGGCTGTGATGCCTTGCTGCATTGCAGGTGACAGACGGGAGACAAGCTTATCTACATCCAGGACTCCCCTGTATGGTTGATGGTCTGACATAGAAAAAGACTGGGCCCTCTGGGGTGAACCCAGAGCCACGGCAGAGCCTGGCAAGCTACCCAGGGTGTATTCGATATGCCAAAAACATTAACAATAATGGACCTCATTCCCAATGAATGGAGACGTTACTGGTGCCTCATTCCCAATGAATGGAGACGTTACTTGAGCAAATCAATGAACAATGAGAAGACAAGTTACAAGTGATAATATTTTTAAAAGACTTGAAGCAAAAGGGAGATGTGAGAAGATATTCTCAGAATGTCTTATTTGGTTTGGTTTATTTTTGGATTTTCATTTTATGTACTAAACACAAGTCCTGTTCTATTCCTACTCTTTAATCTTAAAAAAACAGGGAAATGCTTCACATGTTCTCTACCATTTACATTTTTGCAAAATGGTAACATGACCACAACACAAAATCATTATGAATTGTGCTTAAAAGCCAAATTCAAATTTATGTCATATTTCCTGGTTTAATCATCTTATTGGATTGAGATATATTGGAAAAGTAGACTTCGTCTTGAATTTTTTAAACCCCTATTTTAATATATTTTTGGTTTAAGATGAGTCATTTTCGTGTGATTAACATGATCAACTCTCAACAACTGTTATCATGAAAAATATCTCCTAAGTGATGTATTATGCACATACTCAACAAATATTTTTAAACAATTTATATGCAGCTAGTCATGGGATACTATGAAAATTTCTATTAAGATAAGGATGCTGCCCTCAGAATCTTGTAATCTGAAATTAAGGTTTATAAAAATATAACAGATAATAATATTATTAAATCATTTGTGTCTCAAAGCTGATACTTCAATGAAAATATTAGAGAAGCTTGTCATCGGTGATAGGTTATTAAAAGTCCTTTCAACACAACGTCAATGAGAAGAATAGAAGAGATGTCTATTTCCATGGATGGTAGGTCATTCAAAGTCCTTGCAACACAGGACAGCTCTCTTGGCACTAGAAATGAACATGCTGAGTCCTCACAGGGACAGATGGATTTGATGACAGCAATACTGCATAAAGGATTTTATTAATAGCCTTTATTTTTAGCCTAGCATATGCTATTCTTGTATAAATTTTTAATCATTTTGGAAACTTACTAAGTATTTTATCTCTTAGAATATCCTGTTAGAAAAGTTCCAGTTTAATTATATATTGTTATATAAAAGATCACAATGGTATATTAACCTCCAAGTGTCCTAGATGAAAAACTGCTAGCTTATATGTCAGCCTGAGTTTTCCTAATCCTATTATAGAAATCATAGTCTATAATAAAAGATGAGATTGTGGAGTGGAAATTAAATCTGTCCATTTATGAATGGAATAGATATAAAATCAGATTACACATAACCAACACACACATACTAAACATGGCTTCACTGTAAGGTACTCACTTCCTTTCAGAAAGTCTAAGAAAATGTCACATAAACTCCAGAATATCATTTATAGTTTTGATTTTGATGATAATATGTGTGGTATCACCATATAGCAGTATATGAAACTTCTCTTCAGGTAAAAATATAAAAAATTCACATCATAGGGAATGTAAAATATATAAATAAAGTGCAAATAACTGATAGCTGATTGTTTCAGGTTTTGTATCTTATGTAGGTTTGTATCTGCATCCTAGGAATATGCCTTTGATGTTTTCTCAAGCAAGTTAAATTTCTTAATGAGCCAATATTTCTTTTTAAGTATATCAAAACAGAATAGTATCCAATGAGCTAGTTTCAAAAAATTCTAATTTCTTGATTCTCCCTGGGGTGTGCGGCTGGCCAGGTATGTGCCTGAGGTCGTGGTAGAGCCCCAGGCCTTGGCAGAAGGGGAACTACAATCCCCAGAAGTCCGAACAGAAGCGGAAGTAAATGGACATTTTGAACTCTCACACCAGCCTGTCTCCGCCTCAGGTATTCTCCCTGGGGTGTGCGGCTGGCCTAGTGGGTGCCTGGGGTGTGATAGAGCCCCAGGCCTCAGTAGAAGGTGGAACTACAACCCCCAGAGTCCTAGCAGAAACAGAAGTAAATGGACATTTTGAACTCTCACACTGGCCTGTCTCCGCCTCAGATATTCTTGGCGGGCACCTGGGTTTGTGGTAGAGTCCCAGGCCTCAGTAGAAGGTAGAACTACAACCCCCAGAAGTCCTAGTGGAAGCAGAAGTAAATGGACATTTTGAACTCTCACACCGGCCTGTCTCCGCCTCAATATTCTCTCTGGGGTGTGCAGCTGGCTGGGCAGGTGGCTGCTTACGCGGCCGCTTGTTAATACAAAAACTAGGAAATTCAACACCAAGGGAAGGAAATACCCTCAAGAAAATAGAAACAGTACACTAAAGGAATCTATCCCTGTACACCACAACACCATGGGAAAACAATGCAGATCCCCAGTTCTAAGAACAGATGAAAGAATCCCTGAAGACTGAACAAAGAATGCAGATGTGTATGATCTCTCTGACAATGAATTTAGAGAAGAAATTGGTAGGATGTTTAAGGAGCTCAATGAAAAAATGGAGCAGATGTCCAATGAAATACAAGAGAACATAAACGAAGGAGTTGAAAGGGCAGTCAATAAATTAAGGGAGGAAATGAGAGCATACAAATAGACATATCATCGCTTAGAAACTCAATACATGAAATGAAAAACACAATAGGGGCTCTCAATAGTAG
Organism: Cryptotis parvus; assembly: GCA_021461705.1. Taxonomy (NCBI): domain Eukaryota; kingdom Metazoa; phylum Chordata; class Mammalia; order Eulipotyphla; family Soricidae; genus Cryptotis; species Cryptotis parvus. The sequence continues at coordinate 41,730 of JAJIBD010027327.1, forward strand.
AATGACAGCGGCAAAAGAGAGAAACAGTGAGACTGAAGATGAGCTGCAGAAAGCACTCAGAGAACTACATAAGATGGAAAAAGACCAGAAAGTGGATCAGCAACGGAGCAGAAAACAATGGGATGAAGCCAGGCGGAACAACATAAGAATCATCAGCATCCGAGAGGGACAGGAAAGTAACCCCAAGGAAATTAAAACAGTTAAAAACATCCTGGCTGAAATGTTCCCCAAGTTAAAGGAGAAGGCATCCAGATCCAAGAAGCCCAATTCATACCAGCAAGAAGAGACCCCAATAGAAAGACCCCAAGACACATCCTAGTCAAGTAATGGATGCCATAGACAGAGACATAATTCTTCAGGCAGAAAGATCAAAGAAGGAAATCGTATACAAAGGAGCATCTATTCAACTTTCACCAGACTTCTCAGAAGACACCCTCCAAGCCCGAAGGCAATGGTGTGATATAGTAAGAAAACTCAATGAAATGAAGGCCTCAGCAAGAATTCTTTATCCAGCTAAACTCTCACTCAATTTGAAGGACAGTTATACAACTTCTTGGATAAACAACAGCTTAGGAACTTGGTAAAATCAAAACCAACCTTAAAAGAAGGACTGAAAGGTCTACTATAAGACGAGACATAACCCAAAATAAAAACCAACCTACACAGAAAGATGGCACAAAATCCCATGACAATAATCTCTCTCAATGTCAATGGTCTAAATGCACCAGTTGAGAGACACAGATTGGCAAAATGGATCAAAAATTGAATCCGACATTCTGCTGCCTTCAGGAAACACACCTGAACAATTGGAGCAATGACAGGCTCAAAATAAAAAGGCTGGAAAACAAACCTTCACTCAAACAACCCATCCAAAAAGGCTGGGGTATCTGACAGCATAGACTTCAGGATGAAGAAGGTCAGAAGGGACAGTGAAGGTCACTTCTTAATAGTCAAGGTATGCATATATCAGGAAGAAATCACGCTATCAAACATATATGCACCCAATGAGGGGCCAGCAAAATACCTAAAACAACTACTAATAGACTTCAAAGAAGACATTGACAGCAATACAATTGTAGTTGGAGACTTCAACACTGCTCTATCAACCCTGGATAGATCAACAAGATTGAAACTTACCAAGGAAATACTGGCCCTAAAAAGAAGAGATGGAAGAAAGAGGGCTGGTAGACATATACAGGGCATTTCATCCCCAAAACGCTGAATACACTTTCTTCTCCAGTGCACATGGAACATATTCCAAAATAGATTACATGCTGAGTCATAAATCATACCTCCATAAAATCAAGAAGATAGAAAAATTTCCAACCATTTTTTCAGACCATGATGCACTGAAAATAGAAGTTAATTGTACACAAAAAAGGGAGAACAATACCAAATACCTGGAAACTAAACAGCTTACTGCTGAATAACCAGCAAGTCATAAAAAGAAATCAAAGAGGAAATCCAAAGATTCCCGGAAACAAATGAGACTGAAGACACGAATTACCAGAACTTGTGGGATACAACAAAAGCAGTGTTAAGATACAAGTTCATAGCTCTTCAAGAATTCATCAAAAAGAAGAAAAGGCCATCACAAACAGTCTGACTTCACAACTTAAGACCTTAGAGAGTGATCAACAAAAGGAGCCCAACCCAGGCAGAAAGAAAGTAATACTAAAACTTAGAGCAGAAATCAATGAGATGGGATGTCAAAAAACAATCCAGAAGATCAACGAAACTAAAGGCTGGTTCTTTGAAAAAATAAACCAGATTGACAAACCACTTGCAAGTCTGGTAAGAAAAGGAAAAGAGAGAACCCAAATAAATAGAATCAGAAAAGAAAACAGGGATATCACAACAGAAACCACAGAAACCTAAAAAGATCATCAGAGATTATTATGAGAGCCTGTATGCCATGAAACAAAAGAACCTAGAAGAAATGGACAAATTCCTGAATTCCTATAGCCTCACAAGTCTGCAACAAGATTTGGAATACCTCAATAAACCTATCTCCATCCAGGAGATGGAATCGGTAATCAACAGTCTCCCCAAACTCAAAAGTCCAGGTCCAGAAGGATTCACCAGTGAATTCTACAAAACATTTAAAGAGGACCTACTCCCAATTCATTTTAAGCTCTTCGAGCAAATTGAAGAAACAGAAACACTCCCAAATAGCTATTACGGGGCACATATCCCCCTGATACCCAAAACTAACAGAGGTTACAAAAAGAAAAAACTACAGACCAATTTCCCTGATGAATACAGATGCTAAGATCTTCAACAAAATACTAGCAAATAGAATCCAAAGAGTCATCAAAAAGATTATACACCATGACCAAGTGGGATTCATCCCAGGAATGGAAGGATGGTTCACCATCTTCAAGTCAATCAACATAATACATCATATCAACAAAAAGAAAAATAAAAACCATATGATCATATCAATAGATGCAGAGAAGGCATTTGACAAGATTCAATACCCGTTCATGATAAAAAGCTCTCCGTAAAATGGGGATTGAAGGAACCTTCCTCAATTTAATCCAGGACATCACCTACAAGCCCACAGTGAGCATCATTCTCAATGGGGGAAAAACTGAAAGCCTTCCCCTTAAGATCCAGGACAAGACAAGGCTTCCACTCTCACCACTTCTATCCAATATAGTACTGGAAGTACTTGCCATAGCAATCAGGGAAGAAAAAAGACATTAAGGGCATCCAGATAGGAAGGGCAGAAGCCAAGTTATCACTATTTGCAGATGACATGATATTTTACCTGGAAAACCTGAAACTCTCTACCAAGAGGATCCTAGATAATACATTCCTATAGTTGAGTGGCAGTGTGCAAAATTAATACCCAAAAGTCAATGGTCTTCCTATATGTAAACAGCAAAAGAGAACAAAGGGACATTAAAGAGAATATCCCATTCACAATTGTGCCGCAGAAAATCAAATACCTAGGAATCTGTTTGACAAGAATGTAAAGAATCTTGACAAAGAAAACTAAAAAAACGTTACTTCAGGAAATAAAAGAAGACCTGAGAAAATGGAGACACATTCCCTGTTCATGGATTGGAAGCATTTATATTATCAAAATGGTAATACTCCCTAGAACTTTATGCAGATTCAATGCAGTCCGTATAAAGATACCCATGATGTTCTTCAAAGAAATTGAACAAACACTCCTGAAATTTGTATGAAATAATAAACACCCAGGAATAGCTAAAGCAATCCTTGGAAAACAATATGGGCATTCCTCCGAAACCTAGGCATTGAGCTCCCTTTGATCCAGCAATAGCACTCCTGGGAATATACCCAAGAGACCGAAAAACACATAGCAGAAACACTATCTGTACTTCTTCATTCATCTCTGCGCTTTTCACTATAGCTAGAATCTGGACAAAACCTAAATGCCCGAGAACCGAGGACTGGCTAAAGAAACTGTGGTTTGGGGCCAGAGCGATAGCCCAGCGGGGTAGGGCATTTGCCTTGCACGTGGCCAGCCTGTGCCGGCCCAGGTTCGATCCCGGCATTCTATATGGTCCCCTGAGCACCGCCAGGAGTAATTCCTGAGTGCAGAGTCAGGAGTAACCCCTGAGCATTGTCGGATGTGACCCAAAAAAAAGAAAAAAAAACTGTGGTTCATCTACCCTATGGAATACTATGCAGCTGTCAGAAAAGATGAAATTATGAAATTTACCTGCAAATGGATAGACATGGAGACTATTATGCTGAGTGAAATTAATCAGAAGAAAAAGGACAGATATAGAGTGACTGCTTTTATTAATAGGATATAAATAGATATGTGTGTTTTACTAAATGTGGGAAATGGTAATAGCAGATTAAAACTTACCATTGAATATACACAAAGAGACTTAAGTGATAAACTCTAAATATCTGCAGGGCTAGCCACGATGTAAAAATAAGAGGGAGAGAGTTGCAGAGACACAGAGAGAGACAGAGACAGAGAGAGAAAGAGAGGAAACGGGCTAACTGCTATTGAGGCAGCCTGGGGATAGGTGGGAGGGGGTGGGGTACATTGGTGGTGGAAATGGGGCACTGGTGGATGGAGGGGTGCTGGAATACTGTATTACCAAGAACCAATTATGAACTCCTTTGTAATTTTATATCTCACCGTGGTATAATAAAATTTTTTAAAATTCTAATTTCTCTAATAATTAAATAAAGTTTGTATATGTCCTTTTGCTCTTTTATATAATTGGTGAGCTGAAACAGATCATTCTAATGTTTTCTATCTGTAGAGTTTCTTCAAATATTTAAATCTATGAATAATAGCATGCAGTAACATCCAAAGAAACACTGCACATTAAGCATGATCAAAAGTGCTGTTTTTAACTTAAAATTCATGAAAGAAAATGATTTGGTGCATAAATTTCTGATCAGTCCCAAAATGATTCAAGATAAAACTTTATTAAAGACTTATCCATATGATTTGCACAAATATTGAATGTACAGCTTGATGAATATTTACAAAGATTAATGGTAAATTCATTATATAATTATTCTTCATATAAAAAGTAGAGCCTTATCATCTCTAAATAATCCTTCCTTGTAACAAATTACAGCCACTTCCCCCCCACATAATATTAGGTTGAGAATAATAGCATTAAAACTGAGGGAAATATACTATTAAACCCCTTCATACAAAACTACTAACCATTAGGATAACTTAATAATCACATTTTATTTAATCACAATAAAAATGGTACAGAGTCAAGGAGTTAGGTAAAATGCATAAGACTTATATTAGGCTAAATGCATTAAGCACATTAAGCTTTTGGAATGATTAGGTCTTTAACAAAATTTATGTTAAAAATAGAATAAACTGAGGAGAATGCTAACAGAGCTAGCCATTATAGATAGCTAAAAGAGCCTTTGCATGTAGAAGCTGAGGTATATCCTCAACATTCCAAGTGTTGTTGGGAGTATCCCCTGAATTCCATGCTGGGAAGATTCTGAATACTCCTGGATTTGGTACCAAATGAGAAATTTTTTATATGTATAACATGTAAGAAACGGCAAAAAAACCCACAAACTCATCTTCAGTGATCATTGCTGTTTACTTTTTTATAGATTATTTCTAAAGGCTAGATTTAGAGGTGACTACAAGAGTATGCCACCCACATGGCAGAGCCTGGCAAGCCTCCCGTGTCGTATTTGATATGCCAAATACCAGTAACAATTATTTTGGTATTTGGTATTTTATATGCCAAATACCAGTAACAATTATAGACCTTATTCCCAATACCTGATGTAATGGTTTGAGGCTCTTTATTTTCCTGGAGCAAGCAGATGCCCTTGGGCTCTACTAGCATGAGACAGGACATATTGAGATATTACTGGTGCCCGCTTGAGCAAATCGATAATGAACGGGAAGACAGTGATACACTGATATATAACTATATGTATATAGTTATATAATGTGATATATATTTTATATATGTATGTATATTTTAAAGGCAGAAATGATATGTTATATACACATACATACAGAGATAGATAGAGAGATAGATAGACAGACAGACGCATAAAGACAGCAAAAAAGAGAATAAAGGATAAAAATACTACTTGCAACATACAAATATGAAGCAACAACTTAGAGTGATTAACACTGACCACAGATGATCAATCCACAATCCTGGGATTAGAATGATAACTACCGATAGGCAGCAGTGATGACCTGCCAGACATTTTGGGACTATTCTAGCTCTAGTTTCCTTCTCCTTTTTCTTTCCTTCTTCTAGGTACTCATTTTGTCAGATCCTTTCTCTGTTTGTAAAAGTACTCCTTAAACTTAAGAAAATAAATAATAATAAAGGTCCAAAGTCCACTAAGTTGATATGGCACGCTATGATTTTCCGAGGGTCTTATCAACTTAATATTGCTTCTCAAAGTTCTTGAGACTGAGTGTTAGATGTCAACTGAGAGTTCTGCTTCCACTTCAAAAACTCTTATTATATTCTTAAGATGGAACAGGAACAAGGAGTTCTTTCCATAAAAGCCCTAATCTCCTTTTATAAGGCTTTCCCCCATCATGTCCTGATTACTTTTCTAGAACCATCTCCTTTGGAATTAGGAAATCAGCATGGAGTTTCGAAAGGACACAAATATTCAGTCAATAGCAATAAATAAAAATAGTTTTATAGAGCTTGAGTAATTAAGAATATAATTATGAATTTAAAATCGCATATAAATTTGCATATAATGTATATATAAATATAGTAAGAAATGAGAGAGCAGTGAGAGCCAGAAGTAGCTCTGCACCATGTCTGTCTCTGGATCAGCACACCTGAGCTGGATTAAAAAAGATTGCAGCAGGGTGGATCTCGATGAGTAGAGCTGTGATACGCTGGTCTGCTGGAAGAGACAGAAATGGGGCAGAGCTGCTACTGGCTCTCACTGTGCCCAGCCGCTCATGAGGTGCCCGGGAGGGATGGCAGGTTCTAGCCCTGGCCCACCAACCCAGCAGAGTCTCACAACAAGCCAGACTACCCCACACTCCATGAGGACCTCCATTTTCCACATCTGGACTTCCTCCTCATCAGAACTCATCAGAACCCAGCAGACCAGCCTATCACAGCCCAGCTCATCAGGATCCACCCTGCTGCAGTCTTTTAAATCCGCCCAGGTATGCTGATCCAGAGACAGACATCGGGCAGAGCTGCTACTGGCTCTCACTGTGCAGAGCCGCTCATGAGGTGCCTGGGAAGGATGGCAGGTTCTAGCCCTGGCCCGCAACCACAGCAGAGCCTCACAACAAGCCAGACGACCCCCCCACTCCATGAAGACCTCCATTTTCCACATCCGGACTTCCTCCTCGTCAGAACTCCACCCAGCAGACCAGCCTATCACAGCCCAGTTCATCAATAAATGCTGGATTTTGAGATGACTACAAGAGTATGCTATCCACACGGCAGAGCCTGGCAAGCTACCCGTGTCATATTTGATATGCCAGATACCAGTAACAATTATAGACCTCATTCCCATGACCTGATGGAATGGTTTGAGACTCTTTATGTTCCTGGAGCAAGCAGGTGCCCTTGGGCTCTACTTGCATGAGACAGGTCATATGGAGATGTTACTGGTTCCCGCTCTAGCAAATCGACAATGAACGGGAAGACAGTGATACAGTGATACAGTGAAATATAGTTGTGTGAATATATTAAATAGTATACATATATTTCCGGTTGGAGGGAATTATTCAATGATGCATGTAATATGAGAGACTCACAGACATGGGGCAGAGCTGCTACTGGCTCTCCCTGTGCCCAGCTGCTCACAAGGTGCCCGGGAGGGATGGCGGGTTCTAGCCCTGGCCCGCCACCCCAGCAGAGCCTTGCAACAAGCCAGATTACCCCCAACTCCATGAGGGCCTCCATTTTCTACATCCGGACATCCCCTCGTCAGAACTCCACCCAGCAGACCAGCCTTTCACAGCCCGGCTCACGTGGCCCTAAGCGGGCGCGAAGTTCATCAATAAATGCTGGATTTAGAGAGGAATACAAGAGTATGCTACCCCGCAAGGCAGAGACTGGCCAGCTACCCATGTTGTATTTGATATGCCAAATACAAGTAACAATTATAGACCTCATTGCCATGACCTAATGGAATGGTTTGAGGTTATTTATGTTCCTGGAGCAAGCAGGTGCTCTTGGGCTCTACTTGCATGAGACAGGACATATGGAGATGGTACTGGTGCCCGCTCGAGCAAATCGATGATGAACTAGAAGACAGTGATACAGTGATAATATGATGTATATAATACTATATATAAGAATGATGTATATAATAAAGTGTATATTAAACAGATATATATGTTGTATATAAGAAGAGTATATTACATTTATTCTTATATCTACAATACAAACAAAACTCTCATTTTTACTTCCCCATGTAGCATCTCTATAAGCAAAAAGGTCAGTGATTACTTTATTGCATCTCTTATTGTAAAAACTATATCTTCTTTTGGAATTAAATATTTATTTAATAAAAATTTTATTACAACTCATCCACAACATATAAAAACTAATTCATAACAATATCAGTATATTAAAAATTAATTTTAAACATTCAAAGGTATTCGGCAAATATGTGTATAGCTATATCACAACCACACCTATATAGACAGACTCTCCACTGTTATTCTAGTCATACTTCTGTTATCAGAAGACAATATACTTCTGGTTATCCTAGCATAACATATATACATGTATATAGACTATATATATATATATATTTGTATATATATATAATATATAGTATATATATAGTATATATATATTATATATATATAAAATTCTGGTTCATTTTTCTCCTTTGTCATTTATCAACTGAAAAAATCTGATATAATGTTAGTTTTAGTCATTTGATTCAAAATAATATTTTATGACTTTGAAACACAAAGTGTTTCAGATACAATATAAAGTGAATAGAATCTATAAGGAAGACAGAAACCTAGAGATATATAAAAGGACTATACTAACCTTCACTGTCAGGCAAGATAAATTTTAGAGAAATTGAATTTACTCTCCTGAAACATACAAAAAACTGACAAAATAAAGGAAACAATTGTTTGCAAGGCAGTGGTCATCAGTCAAGGAAAGAGTGATTCCTGAGGGGTAGTAAAGGAATAAATTAACAAGTCCTACAACGGCCACAGCTAATTGCCTCGTGAAATGTTTCAAATGACAGCATAAATGGTGGAAGACTTGACTAAGTTCAGCAGGTAACCTAACTTCCAGGATTTGAAACTGATAGTATGGGGTGGGTGACAAAGTCTAGAACATTCAGAGAAGAACACAGTAAATTCCTCCAGAGTAGAAGTACAGGGATCATTGCTAATGGTCAGCTCCTAATTAACAACAAAAACACAATAGCGTTTTTACACATGGAAACTAGATGTGGAAACAGAATTGTGATTTATCATTAAACAGTGGAAGAACTGTAAAAGGTATAAATACTTCAAAATCAATGCAGATTTCAAATTCTCTTTTCTCATGATGGAAATAAAAAGGGAAAATCAGGAAGTAAATCCTGAAAGCAACAAATTGTTCCAATTAACATAATAAATATAAAACTGTTTCAACTACAGAATGCATGATTTTTCAATAAAGTTGCTGAAATTCTAGTAATATTAATCAATAGAATTTACATGATAATGACTGTTGGATGACAGGCCTAGCTAGCTTGGGAGCTTTGCTGTTTTATCCACTTACAGCTAAATTTATTTACATGTTCTTAAGCCATAGTTCATACTAATAAGATCTCTCTTTATGTAAACACTGATGGAGGATGTGGCAGTTACAGAAGTCACCTTGACTCTGAATGAGTAACTTCTGACTTAGTATATTCTAATAAGACTTCTATGTTATCTAGAATGGGCACAGCTCCTCTTTTTACCCACTGGATCCAACGTGAGACAGAATTTACCAGGAGACTACCACCCTGGTTACACTGAGACTATCGTTTAATATTTTAGGAAGGATCGTACTAGCTTTCCCTCAAGCAGGCAAGTATGACACTTTTATTATACAGAGAACAAGATGCTCAGAATCACCTTGGTGCAGATAATAAATAAGAAGGACCTTGTGGGTACCATCTAGATTACACAAAGCCCATGAAATTAAGATGTATTAAGTTACACCAGTACCCTCTCTCCAGTGTTTTACATAAGAGATAATCTCATAATCACAGAAGGGATCAGTTATTGGCATAAACATTTGTTTAGAGCCATAGTAGGGTGTGGCACCACCCTTCTACACTCTTCTGCTATCTAGAAGCTGTTTAGGGTTCTTTGTTGACAGGGCTCTCCCTGAAGTTAGGATTACTTTTATGCATATAAGGGGACTGATTTGAGGTGCTCCTCTTTGGTAGGACTCCTCTCTGGTAGAATCTTCTTTGGTAGGACTCCCCTCTGTCTTATCCACTTTGTTGGGATTCTTTCTCTGGTGGGATCCTCTTTGGTGGGAGACTTGGGCTCTCATGAATGGTCTAAGTTCTGACTAGAGCTACAGGTCTTCCATTATATCATATTGTAGTGGCAGAGCTTTTTGTACTATTAAAAGCCTTTTTGGAACTACACCAGACTCATGAGTTTTCATCTGTTCCCGGCACCCTTGGAGGTAGAAGATAGCTTCTGATCTGATATTGTTGGGGACTCCAGCGGCTCCCTGACAATGACAATACAAGCAGGAAGGTTGTAAACATATTAAGGAGATTCTTATACATGGCTACTCATACTGGCTTCACTTGAAGGTAAACATTAGAAATCACTACAAAAATACATACTTAGATAGGTGGATATTTATACACAGTAAAGCAGCAAAATGACAAAAATATTTGTAGTTTTATCTTGATTGTGATGTTATTACATGTGTAAATATGTCTATCAAAATATATAGTGTTTAACTTAATCACAATCATACATGCTATTTTCTGCTGCTATCCCTGCAGAGTTGTGTGTGTGCATGCATGTGAGTGCCTGTGTGAAAGAGCATATATGTGCATATAGTACTCACGGAATCTTTTTTGTTTGGGCATAATAAATATTTTTATGTTACTCATTGATATAAACTTAGCTTAGTCAAACTTTATTCTTTTACTCTTTGGGTTCCAAACAAATGTTTAGGTCTAGAGACATATCAACTTTAATGTTATAATCATTTTCACTTCTAATAAGACAATTTCCTCAACTTGTTCCCAAAGGCCTTTAGAAAGTTGATTCTCTTTTCTATGCCTCACCTTTTCCTATAAATGAATTTTGGATCTTTTAAACTCTCAGGTATTAAACTAAAAGAAAATTTGTCACAATAGGTTAGTTTTCTTTTCCATGCACCAGGCATGATATAAAATCCTCTCTGTACAAAGTATGATTATATGATTTATGAAATAATATTTAAAAATATATACTTACTCCATATATATTGTGTATACAATTTTGTCTTTGTATATGCACATATACTTTGAAATATATACATATAAATATATGTCTTCAAAGAGCTTTGAGAATATCTTTGAAATATTGCTAAAATAGCTGAAATTATCTTTATCAAGTGCAAAAAGTGTACCTGTGCTCTTAGACCAAATCATAAGCAAAATTTTATGATGAAAGACATCGTATTAAACCTGTACCCACAAAATACATTGACAAGAAAAACTGGCATAACTCTCTATGATATTGACTACAGAGGCATCATCATGATTAGAAAAGATAGGTGGAATGTAAAGCTTTGGAAAGTTTGATTTATGAAATAATGTTTCATAAAAATATTGTTTTCCACACTGATTGAACCCACCAACATACGCACTATGAATGGATTCCATTTTCCTTCACACATAGGACAATTGTTGTTGTTTTGTTATTTTTATATGTGTGAGAATATCACTGAAGTGAGGTGATATCTCATTGCTGTTTGATTTGCCTTTTCCTGATGATAAGTGAGGGATATTTTAATATACTCTTTGCCATCTGTATGTCTTCATTAAGAAAGCGTTTGTCCATCTTTTTCTACCAATTTTTTTGATTAGGTTGTTTGCTTCCATTGTAAAAATTTACAAGTCCTTTATATATCTTGGCTCATGAAACTATGTCAGATAAGTGACCTCCCTACCAACCGAGCAATACCACTTAGTGGCAATTATACAAAGGGACCCAAAACACTATTTTAAAAGGATGTTTGCGCTTTGCTACTCATTGCAAGTTTATCAATTACAGACAAGATCCAGAAACAACCCAGTATATAAGAACAGAGAAGTGAATAAAAATGTGATATATGTACAATGTAATACTAGGCCATATGAACAGATCAGAATTAGGTATTGGGGAGCAAGTACAGTGGATGGGGCATTTGTCTAGCATGTGGCAAGTCCATGTTCAATTCCTAGCATACAGTATGGTCACCTGAGCACTGCTAGGAGTAATTCCAGAGGGCATAGCTAGGAGGAACCTATGAGAATTGATTGATGTGGCCAAAAACAGAAGAGAAAGAAAAGAAAAGATGAATTTATGGCATCTGTCCCTATGAGCTTGAAACTAGAGGGTATCAAACTGAGTAAAGTCAGTCAAGAGGAGAGAACAAATATACAACTATCTCACCCATATGTGAGATAAAAAAGATAGTAAAGGAATAGCAAATGGAAAAAGTTTTGATGAACAGTATCCAAAGAATGGGTTAAAGCAGGAGGTAGATGGGAGGGGATATTGATGTAAGTGAACACTCTGGTGGTAAGGGTGATGTTTGAACATCATGTGCAGGTAACTCACATTAAAAACATTATAAATTATGGTGCCTCATTAAAAATTGTTTAAACTAAATAGCTGGCCCTACATCAAAATAAAATGTTAATACATGTGAAAAATTATGGCTAAAATAAAAAATACACCCTACTGAATGAGACAAAATTTTCATATCCCTAGAATGACTGCATTTATTAATAGGATATAAATAGATACCAGTGTTTTACTAAGTGTGGGAAATGGTAATGGCGTACTAAAACTCACCATTGAATATACACAAAGAGACTTAAGTGATAAACTCTAAATATCTGCAGAGCTAGCCACATTGTGTAAAAGAAGAGGGAGAGAGATGCAGATACAGAGAGAGACAGAGAGAAAAGAGAGAAAATGGGCGCACCTGCTATTGAGGCAGCTTGGGGGTGTGTGGGAGGGGGTAGGGGTACATTGGTGGTGGTAATGGGGCACTGGTGGAGGGATATGGGTGCTGGAATACTGTATTACCAAAAACCAATTATGAACACCTTTGTAATTGTATGTCTCACGGTGGTATAATAAAAAATTAATTTTTTATATCCTATACATATAGGGAATTAGAATCTTTATATCACTTACATACAGGAAATTACTATCTAGGTATATAAAGAAGTCAAAAATTCCAAACAAATTAACAAACAACTCAGTGAAAAACAGGGGAAGTAAGGTTAAAAAACTATCCCAAAAAAGAATTGAGATAGACAGTAGACATTTGGCAAACTCTCATCACTGATTATTTGGAAAATACAATGAGATATCATCTCATTATCTTTAGGATGGTTATATATAACAGTAATTAGAATGATTAATATCAGTCTGGTATATCTAGTGCTAAACTTAATTGGGTTAAAACTGCTTTTTTGGTTTAGCATGTAAAGAAAACTGTTTAAAGATGTATAAGAAAGCTAAACACACAGACATGCACAAATACACACACACACACATAAACACACATACTCATACAACTTTGATCTTATCCAGCATTTCCACTCATTGGTATCTATTTCAGAAACACATAAACATTTGTTAAAAAAAGATATACGAACTCCCAGGGGGTTGGAAAGCTAATACAGGGGGATGTGCATCTCTGGATCTCTTCCGGGGTTGCTCAACCCCGGAAGAGATCCAGACCCATCCACTTCAGACCTACAGCTGCGCTGCTCGGCCAGCCCCATGTGGAAGCAACCCATGGAGCTGACCTCTCAGTAAGGGGCTCGGCCAGTCTCTGGCCGAGTCCAACTTTGCTCCAAGGGTTTTCTCTCATATTGTGGGGAGAGACCACGCTGGCCAGACTCAAAGTGGAGAATTGGGCCCTGCCCTTTTCTCCGCCTCCAGGCCAGTTGCCCCGGAAGAGAGGGACACATCCACACCAGACCCACAAATCCCTTGGCATGTGGCTGCAAAGCAGCCACACAATATTCTTAGAGAATGCTAATGTTTGGATAAGGTCCTTCCCAAGATCTTTCACATTTATACTTTGTATACAGTTCTAGACAGGTTCTAACTGATATCAGTAAGCCTAGCAACAAGCCAGAGCAACCCACACTTCTTGCGGTCAGTCATTCTCAACATCCAGACTCCATATCTCCTCAGAGCTTCATCCAAGAGAAAGCCTGATCTTTCCCCTTTAAGTCTCATCAGTAAATGCTTGGGATGAGAGCCTTCTACCGAGACTATACCACCTACACAGCAGAGCCTGGCAAGCTAACCGTGTTTTATTTACTTGTTAAGCCAAAAACTAGTAACAATTACGGACCTCAGTTCCATGACCTGAAGAATGGTTTGGGGCTCTTCCTGTCCCTGTTGCAAGCAGATGCCCTTAGGTTGCACTTGCTTGTGACAGGACTTATGGAGATGTTACTAGTGCCTACTTGAGCAAATCGATGAACAATGGGAAGACAGTAATACAGTGATACAGTGATGGGCATATGTCTTGCACAATGCTGAGCCAGGTTTGATCTCTGGTCTTCCATATGGTCCCCCAAACTCTGTGACATGTGATCTCTAATGCAATTTGGGGAGTAATCCTGAGCACCTCAATGCCTCCCCAAAAATCCAACACATGAAAAATATACATATATACATACATATATAAAAATCCCACACGTATAAAATATACTTACAGATACATACATAGGTATGTATGTACAATACTTATATATGCATATTTATGTATATCTATGAATGTATATAATTCATATATACATTCTATATATGAATTCTGGGGCCTGTGGATTCACTGAAGTGGAGGGACGATGGGGGCCAAGGGGACAGAGTAACTCCAGGGAGATGGGACAGAGGTGAAAACTCAAGGAGGTGATTAGGACCCAGGAGGAGAGAGGCCGAGGGAAGCAGCAGCCGGTGCCTCTCGGGAATTGGACTTTATTTCCAGATTGGTGAAAGTTTCTGTTTGTTTGGCATTCTTTAAACTCCATGATTTGGCTTCTTTTTTGCTGGAGTCACATATAGCAAAGAAAACAAAGTTGGTCTCACGATCCAGCTACCAACCAGGTATGACCTGATGATGTTCTCATCTAAAAGTTTCCTAAATGGGGGTCGGAGCGATAGCCCAGCGGGTAGGGCGTTTGCCTTGCATGCGGCCGGCCCATGCTGGCCCGGGTTCGATCCCCGGCATCCCATATGGTCCCCGAGCACCGCCAGGAGTAATTCCTGAGTGCAGAGCCAGGAGTAACCCCTGAGCATTGCCGGGTGTGACCCAAAAAGCAAAAAAATAAAATAAAATAAAATAAAATAAAATAAAATAAAATAAAATAAAATAAAATAAAAGTTTCCTAAATGGGGCCAGAGCGATAGCACAGCAAGTAGGGCATTTGCTTTGCATGCGGCCTACTCCAGTTTGATCCCTGGCACCCATATGGTCCCCCGATCACCACCAGGAGTAACTACTGAGCAAAGAACCAGGAGTAACCCTGAGCATTGCTGGGTGTGACCCAAAAAAAAGCTAAATAAATAAATAGATGAATAACGGTTCATCAATAAATGTTTTATTTAGAGGTGACTACAACAGTATGCCACCCACATGGCAAGCCTGGCAAGCTGCTTGTGTCGTATTTGATATGCCAATTACCAGTAACATTTATATTTGGTCAGTCCTGTGACCTAATATAATTGTTTGAGGCTCTTTATGTTCCTGGAGCAAGCAGATGCCTTTGGGTTCTACTAGCATAAGACAGGGCATATGGAGATATTACTGGTGCTCGCTCTAGCAAATAGATGATTAACGGGAAGATAGTGATAGTGATAGTGATGAATGTATATAGATTTTTAGTATATTTTGTATGTGTGGGTATTCCATATATGTATCATTGTATCACTGTCTTCCCATAGATCATCGATTACTCGAGCAGGCACCAGTAACATCTCAATATGTCCTGTCACATGCTTGATAGCCCAAGAACATCTGCCTGCTCCAGGAACATGAAGAGTCTCAAACCATTCCATCAGGTCATGGGAATGAGGTCTATAATTGTTACTGGTTTTTGGCATATCAAATACAACACGGGCAGCTTGCCAGGCTCTGCCATGCAAAAACAAAACAAAACAAAAAATCACATTGTCTCTTGAGGAGACAGAGAGATATAGTAAGTAGTATGTATATGTAAAAGTGCACTTCTATATTTATTGGAGAACTATATATCATAAAATTTAAAATAGTGCCACAGATGAGTGGATAGAGAAATTGTGGTATATACACGTAAAGGAATAAAAAGGAATACTATTATTCATTTATAAGAAAAAGTGAAATCTTATAATTTGTTTCAATTTTGATGAAATTAGAAGGCATGACAATTGTAGGTGAATAAAAAAAGGTGAATGGCAAATATAGGATAATCTTATTGTTTTAATAAAATACATATAATTTAATAAATATAATGTATACATAATTGTCTTACTTTGGTAAAAACACCAATTTTGTTTCAAAAAGTTATCCCCCTTAATTTATTGTCAGGTTGTGAAAAACTCTTAGTCTTAGAAATTAATAAGGTCCTTAAAAGTAGTTTAGTATGCAACAGCACATGTTTTACATGAAGGTTCACTTCATGTAAACCTGGGTTCACTCCCTGGCACTGCATCAACTTCAGGAGCACAGCTAGAAAATCCAAAGCACTGTCCCCTAACACTACTGGTGTGTCCTATAAACAAAAATATCAAAAAAAAACCCTGAAACTACAAAATTACAGTAGTTTTCTAAAGTTATTTCACAAGCTATTTCAATATCTCTTAGAAATTCCCTTGGTTTTATTGTTGGGAGTGGGTCAAAGGGAATAAAGTTGATTGATACAACAGAATAGTTCAGTTTTCTGTGATAAAGACACTCTGATCTGTGTCTGGATTTCAATGTTGGCAACAGCTGTATGAACTTAGAATTTCCAACCTTCAATTTTTTTGATTTTTAAAACATTAATAATAACAAAGCATATGTGATTGAATAGTTGAGAATACATATATAACAAATGTAAATGTGTAGTAGGGTATAAATACAATAAACATTATTATGGTTTATGATCTGTTCTATTTGATAAGATGATCATACTATTTGATAAGATGATAAGGTTATAACAATGATTTTAAAATAGTAATTTTTAAATAGTAAAATAGTAATTTTACTACTTTTAAAATAGTATATACTATTTGATAATACTTTATAATACTTTTAAAATAGATTTTAAAATAGTAAAATAGTAATTTTCATTATACACTTATTAACAGTATCTTAGATACTTCTATATACACATACAAACTATAGTCAAAATCTTTCCATTATTATTAAATGTTTTACATTTCACTTATTTTCAAGATAAATTCTTTATTTTAATGAAGCTTACCATTTTCAGCTTCCATTCTTTCTCTAGTAACCCTGTAATCATTGTCTAAATAAATTATATTGGGAATATTCTAAATATTTGAAACAATAATATTTAGGTACTTTATGTTAATAGTTGTGTAAGATCCAACTTTATTGTAATGTGAATCAGTGACTTGGAAACTATCTTCCATCCAGCAATTAGAAAAAATATAAACCTGGCTAGACTCTTTACTAAGTCTTATGCTGTCCTTAGAGTAATCAGGCTAATTGATTCCGTAAAACGTTTGTGAGTTATTTATCACTCTGTACATTTATATGGCAGATTTATTTTCTTAGTGCTCTCAGTTGAAAAACAATTAGGTTGCATATATAAATATCAAAACAGGGCCTTTTAATAATGTCGAGAAAGTAACACACATCAAACAATGGCAAAGGTTCATCATCAAGGTTTTCTAGTGATGGGAGTAATATGTTACTAATGATACTGGTGGCACAAGGGAAGGAAATTAGCTAAACTTAGCCAAAGTTGCTGATTAATAGACATGAATTAATAGACATGACTTATGTCTTTGATACCCATGAGGTTTAATGGATATTTTTATATAAATGAATGACTTGTTATCAGCCACAAACATTAATGTTCTCCAAATTATACTAAAGGTCAAAGAGTACAATTTAGTTTGATTTATTTTATTAACCAAATGTTTTGTGTTTTATAAAGGTCTTTCCATCTGATAGTATGCTTGTGATCTTTGCTACAAAAATAACATTCAAGTAGTAGTGACTTAAACAAAAATTCCTACATTGTCCTTGTTCTCATAAATATTTCTGCTTATATTCTCACATAGAAACCATTTAAGAATTATAAAATTATAAGGAATAAATCACCAGATTGTATGGAAAATTGATAATATAGATTCACAATGATAGAACAAATTTTCTGTACTCATTGTTGAGAATTTTCAGAACCCAGATACTACATTTGAAAATTCTTGCAATTGTATTATAAAATATTTCCAACAAAAATTGCAAAATTATTTTTTGAAATTAAAATAGACAAAGCACCCTCTTCATCAGTGAATTTCATCATTATTCACAGCGGTAGACAGGCAGAAGACATGCTTTTAATGAGCAATCAATTGATTTTTTAATGAGTAGCTCTATTTTAAAAAAGGTTACCTGAAAATTTAGAAAGATTAGAACCAATCACTTGATATGGGTTGCTTCATGAAGAACACATTACAAAAGTGTCAGCCTTCTCCCCACTTCCTTCTCCTCTTCTGTCTTTTCTCCCCTTCTCATCTTCCTTTCTTCTTCCTACACATAGCTTAGCTTCGTCTTTGTTTACTTATGGTTCCTCCTTTTCCTCACCTCCTTTCCTTCTTGCTTTTCCCTCCCTCCTTCACTCCTCCAATCCTTCCTTCCCTCCTTCTTTCCTTCCTTATTCTCTTTCTTTTTCTCTCTCTATCTGTTTTGCATTCTCTCTTTCCTAAAGATTAATTTAAGCTGCTAATTATAACTTCCAGTAAAAGTAGCTGAAAATAAAAGTCTGCTAATGTAGTTATGTATTTCAGTTTTGCACCTCAATGGCTTGCAAACACAAGTTTATACTTTCACAAACAATAATTGTAGATGTATTTGCATTTTATATTTTGAATTGAAACATTCTGTTCTGAACTTCACTCATTTGCCTTGAGATTCCAGGGAGATTTGAAATCTGCATTATAAGGAGTAGCATCATTCCAATTTCTGACTCTAACTGTATCTGGCATGAGCTGCGGCAGCCTCTATCATCTATCATATCATCTATAGATGATATCATAGGTAGATAGCATCAATCTATGGCAGAGCCTCTCTGCTGCTATCTTCCCAGGCTTCTCCTGCTCCACAGTCTCCAGTAGCCTAGATTGTGTTGAGACCCCCCCATCTACCCAAGGAGACAGAAAAGAGAGAAATAGATCCATCAGGCAATCCTCAGAAATGTGGGAAACCTGCTCCTCAGGGAGAAGCCAAGAGTTGAGTTTTTTTCTCCAAGTGTTCTACCCTAAACTGAAGGGAGTCCTAAGGGCAATTTGTTGCATTCATGCTTAGTAATGCCACTTTGATGCCCTTTCTTGCTAGAGAGCTCTCTCTCTCTCTCTCTCTCTCTCTCTCTCTCTCTCACACACACACACACACACACAAATAAAACAAAAAGTCCCTCATGAGGCTCCTCAAAAGGTTTTTCACTTTGGACTCAAGTTTAAGTCTTCTCTTTCCCTTAACTGGGGAAAAGCTGAGAGATGTTTATATCCCAAAGAGCAAAACAGTATTTAACCAGGGCAAAGTCCATAGTCCGTAAATGCCAAACGCTTACATGCTAACTTCAATCTAGATTGAGAAGAGGTGGGTGGAGGGCATTGTTCAAAACTGTCTCTTAAGAGGTTTTTGAATATCTTACAAAGGCCAGAGTTTATTTGTTGCTGCTGAAGCAACTTTCTGTGGGACCCGAACTTCCTCTTCTGCCATATTGCTGACACTTGAGAAAATATTATAAAATCCAGATTGTTTACATATGAGACAGAATTAATTCTTCTAAGCTCTTATTTTTAATATTTTTATTTTTCCTCTGTGATTTCCATTTATCCAAAATTTGAGCCTTGGAGACATAACAGCTGACTCTCAAAGTTCCCAGATAGATAATTTTCGAGCTCTGCTTTTGTTTTCGTTTCTTGTTTTTGGGGGTGAAACTGCATTTGCTTTGAGCATCAGAGAAATAGAAACTGGAGCTTAATCAAGTTTCCATATGCTCCGAGGTTAGATGAAGTTTTTCTCTGTTAGATAAAATAAGACAAAAATTCATCTATGACCTGATTTCCCCATGCTCTCACTATTCATGTTCAAAAGTTTCAAAGGCTAATTTTAAAAGAAATAAAAGTGATACATTCAAATGGAGAACCCTTCAAAATTATGACTACAGTGTAGAATCTCAACTCACTCTATGCCACAGCAAGTTTCTAAACATATGAAAAATATGTTGGGTAGCACTGAATTGGATATTCTTCACACAGTTTTTTTTGATTATTTAAGACATTTTCTGGAACCAGAGATAGTACAGCAGATACTGTGTTTGCCTTGCATGCTGCAATTCAGGTTGTTTCCCTGGTTCTCACAGAGCCCTGAGCAGAGAGCGCACTACCTGATGCCCTTCCTCTCCCCCATCACTAGATTTATTAATTTACCAATGTCTACACTTAGAATTTAACTATCGATTTAACATTTCCAGGTACAAACATCCTGTAACTAATGAATGTACTAGGCTGAGCATGGATTTGTCTAACTTGAAGACCTAAACAACAACTGATATTTATATTCTTGGTTCAGAATAAGTAGAATATAGTACTTATATAGTATTGGGTTCATTTATATACAGCTTGCTTACTGCTAACTAGTGGGAACACAATTTCCTTGTATCATTTCATGTTCTCATACAGAATGGTAGGCTTTGAAGATGATAAATGTAGCCTTTTCAAGAAATCTATCATACAGTGAAGATTTGGCATCTCAACTACTTACTGTATCACCCCTATCTTAATTCATAGACTGATTTTCAATTAAGGATTCTTGAAAAAGAGGCAAATACAAAGTAATTAAAATGGGTCATTATAGAGGGAAAAAAGGAAACTTGATTTTCACTATTTTAGTGTAAAAATCATACATAAAAATGTTTCCAAAGTATGCATCTCTAAATTTCTTGCAATAGTGTTCCTTAAATTGCACATATGATAGACACCTTAAGCTCAGAGAGTTAGAACAAGGGTTATGGTAATTGCCTTGCAAGCAGTCAAAGCCAGTTGAATCCTTCACATTGCATTCCCTGAATATCACCAGAAATGATCCATGAGCAAGGAATCAGAACTAAGCTCTGAGCACCAGGAATATTCTGGGTGAACCCTTTCAAATAATAAAATAAGTTGTATAATTATTCTATTTGTTGATAAAGATAAATTTATAGTTTTGGAGAAAACTATTGGAATAATTTTAATAAGTTAATGGAACTAACAAATTACATCTTATTCAGTTTAGTTTAGATGTGATAAAAAAAGTGTTACCTATGGAATTTCTGGTTGTTTATATTAACATCTGTGTTTAGTTAACACTTAGTTTCTAACATGGGAACTCATTACTACCTTTTATGTATATCCAATATCATTACTTTCCTTTCCTGGAGAAATGAATAAGAAGAAAAAAATCCATTCATATATTTGATTTGTTCATATATTAATCAAAGTTCACATTAATAAGTTAAATTTACTGGGTAAGAAACAAAATCAATAGCATTTTCTATCACTTCCTTTTCTGTCTTCAAGCAAATGTGCCAAGTTAATGAATCATACTGAAGAATTTTATTACTGTGTTTCCCTATTTCAGTATGAATTTGGCATTTAAAAACACTAACATGAGAGTCTAACATGAGCAACAAATATGTGCAGAAATATAAGGCTGTGACACATTTTCATTTTCTTTGTTTAATGGAGTATTTGATATATATTTATAATAATCCAGTTTTTGTCTAAATGTGTCTTGTGTTTTCTTATATCAAAAGAGAGATAGATTATCAGAAAACTCCCAGTTGCCTCATTTTGTCCTCAAATTTATTAATATGAATAGTTTAGTCATACTTGCTATGTGTTCTCAATTCCTGAGCTGCTAGCTTTAATAAATTTTAAATTGCATAAAGTGATCTAAAAATCATTGGTGGAAGCTCCATGAATTTTAAGAATTAACATCTTATCTATAGACTCCTGTGACTTTTTGGTGCTTTGGGAAGCAACTGTACATACATATAAATATATATGACATATGTGTGACAAAATATATTTATTTGTATAGAGAGCAAGTCCAAGGCATCGAAAATCAGATGGGCTGGACATGTAATGCGATTTGGAGATGATCGCTGGACTAGAGCCATTACCAACTGGATCCCACAGGATGTCAAAAGATCACGTGGCCGCCCACCTAAAAGATGGTCAGACTTCTTCATCAAGATCCTGTATGAACGGTTTGAGCCTCTTTGTATTCCTGAAGCACCAGATGCCATTGGGCTACACTGGCACGTGATAGGGTCAAATGGAAATATTACTGGCGCCCACTAGAGCAAATCGATGAATAATGGGATGTCAAGTACCTAGTGAAGAGATAAAGTATATATGTATATATATAATTCATGATATATTACAAAGGCAGTCCTGAAAGTAAGTATTCATCCAGAACTTTTGTTTCCATTGGATGTGTTACAGAAATAATTGTCCACAAATCTACGTAGAGAATTATATTCCTGAATAAAGGATGCTTCAAGTGTGCAATTCACTTTAGAATATTTCCTCATAAGCTATACTTTAGAATATTTCCTCATAATCTAAAATACTCATTAGTGACTAAGATACAAAAGCAGTCCACAGAATGGGAAAGAATATTCACCCAATACCCATCTGATAAGGGGTTAATATCCAGGATATATCAGGCACTGGTAGAACTTTACAAGAAGAAAACAAACAACCCCATCAAAAAAATGGGGAGAAGAAATGAACAGAAACTTTAGCAAGGAAGAAATTCGAATGGCCAAAAAACATATGAAAAAATGCTCATCATCAGTAATCATCAGAGAGATGCAAATCAAAACAACAATGAGATACCACTTTACACCACAGAGACTGGCACATATTCAAAAGAACAAGAACAACAAGTGCTGGCGTGGGTGTGGGGAAAAGGGGACACTCATCCATTGTTGGTGGGAATGCCGGCTGGTACAGCCTTTCTGGAAAACAATATGGAATTTCCTCCAAAGACTAGAAATTGAACTCCCATTTGACCCATCGGTACCACTCCTGGGAATCTACTCTGGGAAGCCAAAAATACGCAGTGGAAACACCATCCCTACATTTATGTTCATAGCAGCATTATTCACAATAGCCAGAATCTGGAAGCAACCAGAGTGCCCGAAAATCGATGACTGGATAAAAAAGCTTTGGTACATCTACACAATGGAATACTATGCAACTGTTAGGAAAAATGAAGTTATAAAATTTGCCTACAAATGGATGGACATGGAGAAGATTATGTTGAGCGAAATTAGCCAGAAGGAGAGAGACAGATACAGAATGACTGCATTTATCTGCATAACATAAATATATAGGTACATATTATGATACCAATATCCAAGGTCAAGTGAAACATATATCAGGAGGTCTTGTCAAAGGTGGAAATTATCACAAACATGTGGGATTCAGAGGCTAGGTAAGACAGAAATGGAACAGTGTGCTAACAATTGTTGAGGGTACTAATGCCAACCTAGAACTGAGCATTAAATAGAGGCAAAAAGATACACATGACAACACTTTAATGTATGTTCTGTAATCCATAGTCTGAGGGGAAGGAAAAGAGAAAGAGAGAGAAATGGAAAGAAATCAAGAACCTGCCATGGAGCAGGGCTGGGGGAGGGGGAGGGAACCGGGGACCTTGGTGGTGGGAGATGGGCACTGGTGGCGGGATGGGTGCTGCAACACTGTTTGACCAAAACCCAAATATGAACTTTTCAATTGTATATCTTTGTAATTTTAAAAATAAAAAAATTTAAAAAATACTCATTAGTTATGTTATTACTTTCTAAGTTTACTCAGTTTCTTATTAGAAAGTTACATAAAAGAAATATTCAGTTAACATCAGTTTCTAACTAGAAATTTTATACTGTATGTGCTTTCCATAGGTGTTTGGTCGATCTTCATGTCTATTCTGGAGTTCACGTAGAATAAAATAACATATATTGGAAATAATTTTATTATGGTGTTTAAATAATTGCAGTTAAATGATGCAAAGTTTATACCATATTATTAAGAAAGTCTTTACATTTGCAAAATTGGTGTACAAAAATCTTGAGAAATGTGTTGTTTATAATTTTATCAATAGCACATTATATATGTTTCTTAAAGTTTCTAGTTTATTTTGACTTAGAGTTTGATTGTGGTTGAACAAACCAATGGAGTCAACTGAAATTGCTTCAACATATTAACTTTCTTACATCAGGGAAATTATTTATGAAAATGTGGTTTATATATCTAATAGGCAGTTAGAACTTGATTCATATTATAAAATAATTGGGGCAGGAGCGATAGCTCAGTGGGTAGGATGTTTGCATTGCAAGCGGCTGGCCCATTCCGGCCCGGGTTTGATCCCCAGCATCCCATGTGTCCCCGAGCACCGCCAAGAGTAATTCCTGAGTGCAGAGCCAGGATTAACCCTTGAGGATTGCCGGGTGTGAACCAAAAAGCAAAAAAAAAAAATTAGATAACTAGTTATGCTTGCTAATTCATGTTTTATTAAGCATTGAATTATATTTTGATGTAACTAAACATGAGTTTACTTCGTCATGTAGCTACATTTTTGATAGTGACATATCCTTGACAAAAATTGAAGATTATTTGAAACTATTAAAAATCATCAATTATTTGTACATGACAAAATTAATAGCTGCAGTTTCATATCAATATGCAGTTGTTATATGCAATGTTCAAATTATATGATCAAATATTTATGATTCTTCATTTGTATATCCTTGATTTATGAGTGATAGCTCATGAGGCCTAAAGTCTCTTATCCATCATATATTTTGTCTCCCTTTTAGGAAGCAAACAAAATATTAAAATTATGACTATTTTAGATGTCAGCACATTGTATGTGACCATCCTAGAAAAAGAAATTCTGTTTTCTTTTAGGCACTTGGTAATAGACAACTAGTACAGTAGGCAAGGTGCTTACCTGACCCAGGATCAGTCCTTGGTATTACATGTAGCCCCCTAAGTACCACCAGTAGTAATCTCTGACACAGAGCACAGCTGGATGCCAACTCCAAACAAAATACAGAAACAGAAAACAAGCTAAGAAGAATTCTTGATGTTACTTAGTTTGGAACTGTAATACTAGATATTTTATTTTCATGAGTATACCACAATGGGATAGAAAATATTCAAATTTCAAGAATATATGTTCAAAATTGAAATTTTGAAGTTACTTATTTTTTCCCTTGCATAATATATGATCAGATTTATTTGATATAGGATAATATCGTCATTTGGTGGATAAAATTAATATTGACTGCAAATGGTTATGGAGTTTTCACAAAGGAGAAAGAGTTACTTTTAAATATGTAGCTCAATAGAGATTCCCAATGCTTCATGATAAATTTAAATTTTCAGAACACGAAAGATCTCAGAAATATTCAGTGTGATTTAAACATATTTTTGCTTTTTTTCTCAAGGATTTTTTTTATGAACTCTCTTGCTATCCTTCCTCTTCCCTTATCTACCATAGATAAAATGGGTTATAGGACTGGTAACATCTCATTTGAATATAAGGATGACCTAACTCCTTTATTCTCCATCTGGATCTGGAGTGAGGCAGTAATATGGGAAAAATGCTTTCCATGTCAGAGCCATTTGACATGGAATCATCAGGTGTACTCTGCTCACACATTAAACTAGGAATAATCTGGAATATCATTAAACATTTTGTGTCCTCTTATTTTTATTCTGATATTAAAAACAAAGAAACTTTGCATTACCATGTTCTCATCCTTCCAGACAATACTGGCATTGCATATCTATTTTAAGTGAAGGCATACATTCTATAGACTTACTTTATCAGTTGAGCATTGTTAAAGTTCTTATTTTCTTTCTGTTCCTTTATGCAAGTAATTTTTATAACATTTTGTTCTTTATTAAAACATAAACTTATGTATGAAAGAAACAAGTGTTCATTTATATGATAACCTGAAATACTTGGTGCCATATGATATATTATGAAATTATATATATTGTCTTTTATTAAATTTTGCTTGAATTGAGTTGTTCAGCTTCAATAATCAGAAAATAAATATTCTTTACAAGAATTGTTTTGGAATGTATTTCAAATTAAGCATTTTATCAAAATATATTTTGATCATAACATAATCATACATTTCTTTTTAAATGGTCTTATATAACTTTTTCAAAGGTGCTAAACTAGTTTTAAATACTCATACATATTTTTCAATTGAACAGGACACATCATAATAGTTAATGAAAGAAAAATACCATTTTACTTTGTTCCTATGATTTGTATACCATTAATAAAGTTGAGGTCAGGTATTTTTCATTTATGTTTTTCATCTGAATAGGTAACACTAATTGGCAATACTATAATATTAGCAATAATATTACCACATTTGTTTATAGCAAAATTAGCTGAAGATATTTAAGACTGAGGTTGGGAAATAGAGTTCAAAATATTGCCGTGAGGTTTTCTTTCGATTTATTTCAGCTTAACTCTTTCAAAGCTAAAAGTTAGGACTACTATTATGCTTAGTTTGTTCTTTTCTTTTTTTTTTTTTTGGTGTGTGTAGGGGGAGCGTGGGGTAGTGGCACAACCACCTTTTCTAAGACATTACTCCTGTTCCGTACTCAGGGGTGACTTCTAGTCATGCTTAGGAGATCATATGAAGTGCTAGGAAACAAACCAGGATCAGAGCCATATAACACAAGCTTCATAATCTTTTACTTCTTCTCCAGCCCCTTAGTTCTTATAAAGGATTGATATATGAACAGAAACACACTTTCTCTCTTTTACCTTTTCCTCCACATAATATCTGCTTAGGAAGTCAGTACACTGAGAACATTAATCAAACAATTAAAATAGATGGTTCTCACAGTTTCAGTAAAATCTTGTAGTGTCTAGGCTAATCCTGCATTTAACAGAAAACACAGTTCAGTAACGCTGTTTGCATTCTGTATTTCTCTAACAACATTGTTTGTGAGTTTACACTTCAAATAAAAAACAAGCAGACTGAAAAAAGTATAACTGTGCCTTTTCGGCTTACTTCCAATGTGAGACGAATACTAATATGTCACTCCCTTCAAACTGTGTGAAAATTGGTCATTGAAATCTCTGAGTATGTTGGTGGTGCGCTCACTGGGTTCAATGTTTCATTCATCCTTACTGCGTTTTAAATTGAATTTCAACTCACAGAGAGAAAAAATGGGATAAGGAAAAAAAAAGAATCAGTGAAAGCAATAAAAAGTGTAGAGAACATAAATATAAATCTGCCTACTCTCATTCTACTGCAAAATTTCAGAAATCAGTTTGAGTTTTTTCCTTGCAGTTAAGCATTTGTGGTATAGTTCAGAAATCTAATTGTGCTTTTGTTTGCAACCTAGACTGAGTTCTTGATTAAAAATGTATGTATCTAAGAATTGCTTTCATTCTAAGATTTTTAATGACAGCAGATTTGAAAATACTTCAAGTTAAAATAGCGTGATATATATTTATTTTATATAAATGTATTCATGAGATTTTGATGTTATATGATTAGCAGAGTGTTTGGCTTGTCACTTGTCACTTGTCACTTGTCTTTCCATTGTTCATTGATTTGCTCGAGCAGGCACCAGTAATGTCCCCATTTGTTGGGATGAGGTCCATTATTGTTATTGTTTATGGCATATCAAATGCACCATGTGTAGCTTGCCAGGTTCTGTCATGGCTCTTGGTTCATCTGAGGGGACCCAGCCTTTTTCTATGTCATACCATCAACCATCCAGGGTCCACGGGCAAAACCCTCTGTATAGACAAGCCTGTATACTGTCTCCCACGTGCTGACACAACTGGGCACCACAGCCACACCTACAATATCTTGAGGGGCAGTAGTATTTAGCTAACTGCTGAAAATACTGCCCTGTTTCTCACACTGCTACACTCAGTGGATTTTAATTATTCTTTATGAACTTTCTTCAAATCACTGACATAATATTGATATTGGGGCTCTTCAGGGTTCTGCATTGTGTTTCAAATATTCTCATTTTCTATATTGCCCTTACTGGATTTACTTACTCTCTGTATATGTTGACTTTTAAACTTATTTCACTGGCTAGATCTGCCTATCACATATCCTACTGTTATTAAACAATCCCTTTAGATATATCACATTTAATTTCCCAAATGTAAATTCTCAACCTCTTCTTTCATATGATTTTACAATGAAAGAATTAAATGATCCTGCTAGAGTCCACACTATTACTAGTATTTATTTCTATAGTTATCATAATAGATTTTAAACCAAATTTTCATATATTACCATAAAATTGAAGTGACCAATAATAGTAAAGAACAGCCTGGAAGATATTTTCATTTCTGAAATTGAATTCCATTGTATATGTATTATTTTCACTTCCTTCAGCATGTCTTTGAATATTTAACAGTTGTAGATGTGGGACTAATGGAACTACTATAGCTCTCTCTTGAATCAGAGGTCTCTTACAGTTTCCTTAACATAGAAAACATACATGTGGAGGCCAGGTTTGTGGGTTGATGACCTTGTGTATGCATGACCTAATTTGATCTCCAACACCACATACGGCCCCTGAGCCCTTTCAGAAGTGGTCCCTGAGTGCAATAGCAGGAGCATGCGGTGTAGCTCCCATTGACCCCCCAAACAAATCTAAGCACATGCTAGCAAAAAGAAATGTGAATCATTATCCAGGACTAAAGATCTAAGAATGTTAGAGTGTTTTGGTAGAGATGAGAACTTCTCACGTAAAAATCAAGCCTTGCTTGCACACAACCCAGCTGTTGTGGTATGAGATATGAGAAAGTAAAATAAACTCCTACCTGCATCCTGATCTCTACTTGAAATCAGGGTAATTTCA
>JAJIBD010027328.1:0-71211 GCA_021461705.1 Cryptotis parvus
TGCTGCTTCTGCAGGTAATTTTGGGAACTTGATTGATGGAGGCTCCCACCATGGGAGTAAGAAGAAGTCAGATGAACTCACGGAAGAAGAGAGTCTTCCTCTGCTGCATGAAAAGGAAGGTGAGGCAGCCCACAGCAGTGTCCCGATGGTCTCCACCACGCACCCAGAGAAGCCACAGGTGACAGAAGGAAACAGGTAGGAGACACAGCAGGGACAACAGGGCCTCTGATGGGGCAGTTCCGACAAATCTGGGGCTCTTTGGCTTTCTTCTCAACCACCAGAAACATCCCATTTAAAATCACTGTCTGGGAAACAGGGCGCAAGCAGACAGGGGAAATATGTGCCACTTCACTGACTTCTTAGAGACTTGTCAAATACTGCCTGACCAAATGCCACATCCAGTTAATTCATTTAAGTGCAGGGAAATGATAGTGGCCATTATGTTTATATATGAAGGGCATATTATTTTATAACTGTGGAGACTAGGAAGGTAGGAAAGTCAGAATTTAAATCTTAAAAGCCAGACCAGAGTCACAGTTATTATTCATTTGAGTTCTGTGCCATTGTGTGCACTCATTTTGACAGACTTACCAAATACATCATTTTCTTATCTTATTTTTGCCACAACCAAACTGAAGAACTCAAAAGCAACTGTCATTGGCTAGAAAATACTATTTTAAAAGCCTTAGAGGCACTGCCATGCATCCTCAGAGGACTTCTAATCCGTGCAAATTTCTAGCATGCAATGAAAAGTTGACGTTAAAGAGTTGACTTTAAAAAGTTAACTTAGAAAAAGCGATGCCCTAGGGAATGAGAAAGAGCCTAGACAGAGGACAAAGTATTGGGCAAGGGAAATGAGCTTAGTGGTTTATCCTCTTACCAGGGAGCACAAAAGGATGCCAAATTCCTAATCCCAGGTTGGCTTCTCTATCCACTCTCGAAAGTCAGG
Source organism: Cryptotis parvus (assembly GCA_021461705.1). Classification (NCBI taxonomy): domain Eukaryota; kingdom Metazoa; phylum Chordata; class Mammalia; order Eulipotyphla; family Soricidae; genus Cryptotis; species Cryptotis parvus. The sequence continues at coordinate 950 of JAJIBD010027328.1, forward strand.
GTATCAAAGAGTGAATTCTGTGAGTGAGACTGCAACTCTGGGAGACCTTTCAGCATTCCTCTGGGCCCTTACTTAAGGACCAGGTGTGATATCATCCAGCACTGTGTTGGATTCGTATCGACTATGGCGGAGAATATCAGAGATACAACATGGGAAGGTTTTGAGAGGAGATGAGAGGTCCCAGGTATTCTTGGATAGGGCTCAGATAAGTTCTGGCAAACTGGTTTGAGGAGAACAAAATAGATATGATAGCGTTTTTTCTGTCTTTCAATGTATCTCACCAAGAATCTATATCCACATTGTAAGCCAGGACAGCAACAGCCAAATGAGAAGATTCCTTGTATAATATGCCCCTAAATACATCTGTACACACACAAATAAATATGTTCACATATGCACATAGGATTTATTAATGTGTTTCCACTAAAATACTAGTATTTGCAGTCTTAGCAAGCATGTGTATTCATATACATTTATCTATTGGGACCATTACTTAGTAATGAGACCATAACGTAAAGATATCCCATGTCAAGTCATCATCTGTTCAGGCCTACTCTCAACCACACTAGTTAAGACTGGTTTTGGGTAAGGACAACCATTCAAACTAGCAGTTTTCTCTTTGTGGTATAAATGTGGAGTCCTGCATCCTCCATCTACCATCATCCTTCTGCATTACTACATCCTGCCAAGACTGGTCGGATGAAGATTCAAGACTTCACACAGTTCTCATAGATCCCATAAGGCTAGGAAGTCCCTGAGCATCAAAGAGACAAAGGCCACAGACGTTTTAAAAATAATGGGTATATGTATGGAGTTTCTTTATCTAAAAATCACGATCACGATCACGATCTTCCCGTTGATCATCTATTTGCTAGAGCGGGCACCAGTAATATCTCCATATGTCCTGTCTCATGCCAGTAGAGCCAGGGGCATCGGCTTTGCTACAGGAACATAAAGAGCCTCAAACCATTATATTAGGTCATGGGAATGACCTAATGTAATTGTTACTGGATTTTGGCATATCAAATACAACATGAGAAGCTTGCCAGGCTTGCCGAGCGGGAGGCAAACTCTTTTAAACACCTCCAAATAAAGCATTTATTGATGAACCGCACTGCCAAAGCGGCCACACAAGCCGGGCTGTGATGAGCTGGTCTGCTGGGTGGAGTTCTGATGAGAGGGAAGTCCAAATGTGGAAAATGGCGGCGCCCGTGGAGTGAGGGTGGTGGTCTGGCTTGTTGTGAGGCTCTGCCGAGGTGGTGGGCCAGGGCTAGAACCCGCCATGCCTCCCGACTGCCTCATGAACAGCTGTGCACAGGGAGAGCAAGGAACAGCTCTGCCCCATGTCTGAGAGACTCTGGACCAGCATACCTGGGCCGGATTGAGAAAAAGCTGCTGCAGGGTGGGTGTCGATGAGGTATGCATCGACAGGTCGATGAGGTATATATATATATATATATATATATATATATATATATATATATATGTATATATATGTATATATACATATGTATATATATGTATATATATGTATATGTATACATATATATATGTATATATATACATATATATATGTATATGTATTTTTTGTTTTGTTCTGGGGCCACACCAGGCTGTGTTCAAGGTTAATCCTGGTTCTGCACTCAGGAATTATTCCTGGTGGTACTCAGGGGGCCATATGGGATGTTGGAGGTTGAACCCATGTTGCTACATGCAAGACAAATGCCTTACCTGTTGAACCAGCACTCCTGCCCACATTGATTTAATATTAAAACAGAAAATTATCATAAAGTTATCAGAATATAGTTGATTGATTCTTTTTTAATATCCAGAAGGTTTTTTTTAACTCTATGTTCCTGGTCTATATTTAAAAGTCTCTGCTCTTTAATAATTCTTGGTGCAATATTTGGAAAAGATATAAAGATAAGTTTGGTTTCTAGCCTTATTTTATTTTAATTTTATTTTTGTTCTCCTGACTTCATAACAGCTCTTAGTTTCTGCCAAGAGCTTTTTGTGGCTTTTCTTCTGAACGGACTCCTGCTGGTTTATTTTCTGCAGTGCAGACCATGGAGCACCTGTGCTAATTTTATGGAGTCCTAGAGAAATTTGGGCTGAAAAGCTAAGAAGAAGAGATCTATATTCTTTCAGAGACTGACATTCACTTTTGCTTTTGGAATGGAAACAAAACTTTTTTTTTCATCTCTCTGCTTCTATACGTCTGCTTCTATATGTCTGTGATTCCAAACTCTATCTTCATTTGTCAGAACCATCTCTCCCATGAAGCCCACTACAAGAAACGTGTACAATTCTTTCTACATTTCCCTTTACACAGTCCCAGAAATCTGAGTTTATGTGCATAGAATTTAAAAGAGATCTGATTTCTTTTTTATTTTTAGGTGACCAACCAGTTTTCCCAACATCATTTGCTGAAGAGGCTTTCTTTGCTCCATTTCATACGTTTTGCTCCTTGATTAAAGTTTAACTGCCCATATATCTGATGCTCTTTCTCTGAACTCTCAGTTCCATTCCATTGGTCTAAGAGTATCCTTGTTTCAGCATCACACTGTTTTGATTACTACAGCTTTATAGTATAGTTTGAAGTTGTAGGAATAGATGCCCATCTTTCCCTCTAGGATTGTGTTAGCTATTCTGGGGTTTATTATTTCATATAAATTTCAACTCTGTTTGGTCTATGTCTTTTTTAAAATGTCATGGGTAATTTTATAGGTACTGCATTGAATATGTATAATGCCTTGAAGAAAAATATCATGTTCACAATATTAATCCTTCCAATCCATGAATAGGTGATAAGTTTCTATTTGTTCACAGTCTCTTTCATTTCTTTTAGTTTTCTTTCTATAAGTGTTTTTACCTCTGGCGTATCCTGCCCTCTGCTGATCATTTCTAAGCTTTTTTCCCCCTTTGGTCTGTTGGTACCTCTCCACTGTAGTACAATAACTGTACTTTGGTTTATCTTCATAGAGTCACAGTTTGGTGGCAGCTAATGTTATGATTGTTTTGCGACTCCTTTCACTGACCCACACAGACTATATAGAACATTTACCTGTGAGTGAAATAGCCTAAACATACTCTCTACTAATCTCCAAATCTAACACTTTTTTTCTACAGGAATTACAATTATTTGCCATTTGAAGCCAAGAAACCCTGTATCTACTTCATCAGTTCTTGGGGAGATCAGATATTCAGGCTTTACTGGTCCAACATGCTAGAAAATGGCAGACCTCTTGGTAGGTGACTTTCATATGACAGATTTGAACATGGGGAAACTGGAAGCAAAGGATTTTTTATTCACCCAATATATATTTTTTAAAAATTGTTAAAAATAAACAATAAAAATTCTGTTTTTCTGAGAACCCTAGGATTATTTTGTTCATTTTGGGGGGGACACTTTTATTCAAATTTCTTTTATAGGGGCCTCACCGAGAGGTCAGGGACCCAGAGCTACTCTCATCAGTGCTGAGGGGTCTGGGAATACTTTAAAGTTTTTTTCTATATAAATTAATGGTAATTCAGACATACTTGGTTATCCTCAGAGGCACCAAATGGTACCAGGAATGGAACTCAAGTCTCACTACATGCAAGGCATAAATGAACTACATTCCTACCCTGCCCTCCTATAGGATTTTGAACACGTGTTCTATTCAGAACACGAATAGAAGGCTCTGACTTTAGAGGACACAAGTCTCCTACCCTGTGAAGCAGGGGAAGTGACGATACATTTTCTATAATACCTGGACTTTATAAGTCAATCTATTCTGACTCAAACCTGATGATTTTTTTAAAAACTATATTAGTAAATGGTTAGATTGTATTCCTAATGCCCAAAGGCAGGGACCCTGGCTTCAGTCCAGCATAAAGTACACAATGTTGTCTTTCCTCATAGTCAGGGCAAAATAAGAAAACATCTGTCCCCAGGCATGTGGTAGAGAATGTAGTTTTTGTAAATTCCAGCAAAGCAGTGGCGAGAGTCACATGCCTTTTGGGTAACATTTTTTCTCCAAGCCACCAAGCAGAATACTAGAATTTAAACTTTAATGAAAAGTGCAAATATTAAATATTTAAACTTATAGGCATTATCATACACAATGCACTCCTTTCCCCAACCTGTCAAAACCTCTATAATAGAAAAATTGATAGCCTTCTATTTCATGGATCATTCAACATGAATATATATGTGTGTATATATATATATATTCACATATTTATACACTACACCTATAGTGGTTCTCAGAGGCTATACTTGGCTCTGTTCTGGAGTGACTCCTGGTAGTATTTAGGTATGATACATAGAGCTGAAGATTTGAACCAGGGTTGACCACATGCAAGACTTATTCCCTGTACAATCTCTGCAGCTCCTAATATCTCTATCTATAAAAAACTGACTTAAATATTGCTTTCAAAGTTTTTGATTATTGTAACTTTTTTTCTATTTGTTAGTTCGTTTCCAGGACATTAGGTTCTCCCACAAGCTAGACACTAAATCAACAATAACTAAAGAGGGGATGGAGCTAGGATAGAGCCAATGATGAGCTTGAGAAACACAAGAGAAGACTTGAGTCTATCTGTATCAGTTCTAATTCAGAAAGGGAAAATTGGATGTTAGAGAGCAGTGGACTTCCCAGCTCAAGCTAAGAAAATTAGGGAAAAGCTTTCTTTCCCAGACAAAATATTAGCGAGGTATAATTTTCAGAATGTATACAATCAGTATCTGTACTACAGTGTCACCTTCCAGTCTCTCACTCTCCACCTTGTGGTTCATTTGCAGGAAGAAGGTTTAGAAGAAGTGAAAGAATTGATCAAGATTTCAGAGGAAGCGCCAGAAGAGAAAATGAAGATAGTTCTGAATGACTTTATCAGTCAAAGCAGGTACTGGGGGATTCAGCCAGTGAACTGGGATAGCAGCATCTGTAAAATCAGATTTAATTACCTTGAGAAAACAGTCAATTCTCCATGCACTCAGAGAGGCACCTTATAGTGTTATATCCAATTTAATTTTGCTTAGTAATTTAGTTGGCACTTGTGAGCTCACTATTGCTTTCTAACACCAAAACAAACACCCCCCCCACACACACACAAAGTAAAGGAAGAAAAGGAAAGACTTCACATGGGGCCTGAGAAAATGAGAAAAAATACTGGTGGTTTGGTGTTCTACATAGTTTTTGTATTTGGTTGATAACAAATAGCTATTTGACAAGTAAATGGATAATGTTGCATCAGACATTATTTGATGGATTTTTTCATTTAATACATTTGGTACTGATTATAGTCTATTTGGTTTAAAAACATTTTAGTCAAAGAGAGAGCACATGTATAATAGCAATAGCACTGGGTGGTACCATACACTCAGTCTGTAGTACACTCATTTAGTTTTGGTTGTCACACTGACATTTCACATGGACCAAATCACATTGCATTTTTCAGAATATATACATGTTGTTAAGGGATTCGTCTTTTTTCTGAGCACCACACCAGACAATGGCAAGGGCTGTACCTGGCTCATTGTTCAGGAGTGATTCTTGAGTCCTGGGGGACCAAATGTGTTGTTGAGTATTGAGTCAGGGTCAGCCATTTGTAAGGCAAACTTCTCACTTCCTGTACTCTTCCTCTATCCTAAATGACTCATGTCTTTAATGACCTACTCCAGGTGTTGGGTCTGGAATAGGTCATGAGAGATTAAAAAGTAGGGAGTAGTGTTTACCCATTACTCAGTGACAAGTCCAAACTTAGTAACTTTACAATTTTTTTATTTGTTGTTTTGATAGTTTGGAGATAATGTTATAAAATCATATTTATTATCTCATAGTTTCTGTGGGTCATCAGTCTAGGAATGACTTGGCAAGGACTCTTGCTCAGAGTCTCACACAGATCATAGTCACAGCATTTATCTTGGGGCCGTGCAGGGAAGGATTCACTTCCAGTGTCATTCACATGGCTCTTTGCAGAGTCCGGTTCCTCACAACATGTTCGATTGAGGACTTGAACCCCATCTTAGCTGTTATTAGGTGATCAGCCTCAGTTCCTTGGTACCTGGGTCTCCACACACTGCTTCCCGCAAAACATGACTCCTGGGTTCATCAGAAAGGGGCAAGGGAGAGACAGGAGAAAAAGTCAAGAAGATAGAAATCACAGCCTTTTGAAGCCTTATTTGGAAGTGATCTCCTATCACTCCTGACACATTCTATTAGAAACAAGTGACTAGGCCCAGTGCACTCTCAGAGAAGGCAACCTGACTACACAGTGACAAGAATAGTTGCAGGTTAGTATCACAAGGCCAGCTTCAAGTTACTTCCCATATAAAGAGACAGCTTTAATCAATCTTTAAAATAATTCACTTTAGATTTGAGTAAGACAAAAAGTTTGCTACAATAGGATTAATGGAAATGGAGTAGATATTCATTGATGGGAGCAAAACTGGTAACAAAATTGTAGATTGAGATTTTTAAAATCTCAATTACACAACTCCTTTTACTTAAAAATAAAGATATGAATATGCTTTCTTCCCTTCCCATCTTAGTTTTCTTCAGTATCGCATAGAAACCGCATTATCAGCACACGTCCTCTCAGCCAATCACCATCTGCAATTGTCTTTAAGCATCTTGTAAAAGGTTTCATGATCTTCCTTTTTTGGGGAGAAGGGGGGGTTACACCCGTCAATGCTCAGGGATTTCTCCTGGCTCTGCACTCCAGGAATTACTCCTGGTGGTGCTCGGGAATCATATGGGATGTCGCGGATCGAACCCGGCTGGCAAGGGCCGGCGGCGCAAGGCAAATGCCCTACCCACTGGGCTATCGCCTCCAGCCACAGATCTTCCATTTTTTGTCATAACTTATGGACAGGTTAATAGCTTGATAACTTTTCTATGTTAGGAGGATAGTTTAAATTATCATTGTTCTGGGCCGGAGTGATAGCCCAGCGGGTAGGGAGTTTTTGCATGCAGCCGGCCCATGCCGGCCCAGGTTCGATCCTCGGCATCCCATATGGTCCCCTGAGCACCGCCGGAGTAATTCCTGAGTGCAGAGCCAGGAGTAGCCCCTGAGTATTGCCGGGTGTGACCCAAAAAAAAAAAAGATTAGCGATCACAGTATCTACCATACTTCCCAGATGGGTCCATCCTGGGTGTAGAAAGAAATTCTTGTGCTTCTTGGAAAGTTGGACACCTGGCAACTGGACTCTACTTATATTGGGGGCCTTTATATCCTTTTTAAAAATTAAGAGAGAAAATATAAAGTCAAAGAGAATTTCTGGCAAGAGTTCCAATTGCCAGCAGACAGTGTTTGAGCAGGTCACTTTACTGGCATTGTGGCATCTTGGTCTGTCCCATTTGCTTCTCTTGCAATTATTATTATCATTATCATCATTATTATTATTGTTATTATTATTATTTTGATCTTCGGGTCACTCCTGGAGATGCTCAGGGCTCACTCCTGGCTCTGCACTCTCAGGGCTTATTACTCCTTGTTGTACTCAGGACCATACAGGTGCCGGGATCGAACCTGGGTCAGCAGAGTTTAAGGCAAATGTACCCTCCTCTGAACTACCACTCTCGCCCACTTGTAATTATCTCATGAGAAAAGTACTACTTGATCTTCTTACTCCCAAATGTGGAAATGTATAAAGTAGAAAGCGTTCTCTTTTCTTTCTAATCCTTCTCTCCAGAGAGAAGAGTTTCACACATGTTCCAGAATTCTTTCCCCAGTAACTCTGAAACATGCAAACTCATCAAAACTATTGTATTTCCTCAAGAATATCAGACACCTTGTTTACTAGGCTGCTTTGTCATTCGACAGTATATACTGGCATCTTTCTATAATGGCACATAATGGTCTTCCTGGTTATCCAACAACCTGACATGTATCACTTAAACCAGACCCTAATAGTTAAGGTGCTCCTATGTATACTATACTATAAATATTATTATTGTGCAAATATATCCCTGCAAAATTTTTTTAGTTATTTGGGGGCTGGAGAGATAGAACCATGGAGGCATTTGTCTTGCACACTGCCAAGCGAATCTCAATCCCTGGTCCCCTATATGATCCCTCTGTGTCCCCAGGAGTAAGCCCTAAGCAGTCAGATGTAACCAAAAATTCCCCAAATTTTTTTTGATTATTTTTGAAATATCAAATTCTATTTAACATTTCATTTAAATTATATAGACTCTGATTGGTGTTGTGAGATAACCTTTTAAACTTTGTAATAATTTACACTTTCCTATGAAATAGAGGACTTACTATTTTCCACATCTTATCAACCTTGGACAATATTAATTTTAATAGGAAAAATGGTGTTGTTTATAATTTTCACTTAAATTATTGTAAATAAAGATTATCTTGATCTCTAGGTTTAAGTCATTTATAGTTGTTCTTCAATCTCATTTATTACCATCACTATTTTCTACTAAAAACATTTTTTACTTTATTCAAAACATTATTACTGAACTATTTGTATAGTTTTTTAAATGCAAATTTTTGAGTTAAATCTAAAATATTTGTTTAAATACTTTTCAGGACACTTTTGGTATTTGTTCAATTTACAAGATGAAGGAAAACTGCATTACTTTTTGGTGTGCTTGTTATGATCTTGTTATGATCTGTAATTGGCAATCACAATTAATATTCCTTAGGGAAAGTGAGCAAACAAACCTCTAGTGCCTCAAATGGTTGTGGACTCTGAGCCTTATTTCTAATTCTCATTTTGTCTCTGAGGAAGATGAGTGCATTACTGCTTAACCTTAAGTGAAAAATTTTGGTCGGCTGGTGATCTTATCAACCTTTCTGTTGTAGTGCAGAAAGTATTTTTGCAATCTCTGCAACTATGCAAGTAGATTTTCATCTAAAGTAGGTTTAAAAATTGTTATTCTCTCTTCTAGTGCCTTTATCGCTGAAGCAGAAAAAAAAGCCCAAGATGTTGAACCAAACCACTTTAGATAAGAAACGACTTACGCTCTGTTGGCAGGAGCTGGTATGTGAAAATCTATTTATACTTTGAACAGAGTTAAAGCATGTATTTTAAAAAATAAACCTTGTGGACAAAGCTTAGGTCACAGACCAGATGAGGTTAAGGTTCTAGATATTGTACATTTACGTGAGACAGAGAGATCAGAGGAGGGAACATTTGGGTGAGTTGGACAGTGCCTAGTATATTATGGGATATTTAAAAGAATAATTGAGAAGGCCAACAGTCCCACATATTAGTCTGGAATTCCTTCTTCCTCATTTTCTGGACATTTCTATTCTGTCAAAGGTATAGACTCTGTCGCCTAGCCTTCTTCACAAATAGACCCACAGTGATGAATTTAGTTCCTCTCTACACTTTTCTCCCATTAAGGAATGTTTGAAGAGTTGTTTGCATTTCTTGAGAATAGGACAGTAGTTGATGCTTCTATGTTACCTGGTGACCCTGCACAGTGCTTGGATGTCTTATAGACTATTAGACTTAGTAGCATGTGTACTGACTGAAGATGCCACACCAAGCCAGACCCTGAATTGTTTCATCACCAAAATAATAAATGAATGTGTTTATACTCTCTATTCCCAGGAAGCCAGTGTTCAACCTGATATCAAATGTTCCTCTATCCCAACTTTTCTTCAGCACCCGATTGCCTTATCTAGCCCCTGCAATCTCCATACATGCTCTCTTATCCCAAAAGGTCTTCTCAGATCTACTGGAGCAAGTCCATAGTCCCACTCCTGTAGTGACCCAACATTTTCTCCTCCACCTTCTGACGTGTATTTCTGCCCTTCTAGTGGGTCTGGCCCCAGTATATGTTAGAGCCCATCATTTTCCCATTTAAATATGTTATTCATTCCATAATGGTGCCCTTCAACCAGAACTGAACCTAAATCTTTCTATTTTACCCTCAACAGGCAGACTCCAGCCTCTTCATTCTGTCCCATTAAAGCTCCAGAACTTATTCCATTGCTGCATGCCCAGAATCACTGCTTTAAAAAGTCCCTTAGCATCTCTGGTTTAGACTATTGGAGTAATATTCCTCCAATTCAGCTTACATAAGATCCAGAATGATTTTGTCAAATGATAGTCTGATTAGATCACCTTTACTCTAAGTCACTGGAATCTCTCAGATAAAGCTCACTTCCCCTTTAGATATACAACTATTTTATTTGTACAATATATTATATGACTTCTCTTCATCTGGCATCCCAGCCTTGTCTCCTATATCTCCTTTTGTCAATGCGCCAACAATTTTGAGCCTTGATGATTATGTGCTTTCCTACGTAATCATTCCTTCAGTTTGGACTATTTTTTCTACATGTTACCTGATCATCTGATTTATTTTTAAAAGCTTTGTTCAGATTTCACATCCCTCACAAAAAAAAACCAGATTTCCCCTCCCTCTGTTCCCATAATTTTGTACATTTCAGTTGTTTGCACATGTTGATCACATCTCTCCAAACTGTCAGATTCTTAAGGGAAGGAAGCAAATGTCTCCCCTGCCCACAGCTTAGCTTTGATACAGCAAGTCTACCATTCTGTCTCTACCATTCACTATGAGCACACGGCGTCTTTGATCCCGTATCCTATGTTAAGTACCAGGAACACAAAGGTGTCAATATTTGGCTCTTGTCCTTGAGGAACTTATTGATTGACTGTTATATTCATTTCAAAAACATTTATTTAACACCTGCTATATCCCAAGAGCTCTTCCAAATCCAGAGAAAATGAGGTACATATAAGAAAGAGGATTTCCATGTTCTAGTGAATTTTGCCTTTTAGTGGTAAAGATTGAAGTCAGACAAATGAAAGCAAAAATATTGTTACAGCTTATGATTCTTAGGGAAATTTTAATTTCCACAAGATTGGGGTCATGTTGGGGGATATAATTCAGTGATGATAGTTACACTAGAGCCTGAGAAGGAACAGCAGAGTATAAGAAGAACAACTGAGCAAGAGGCGACCACACACACCATATTCCATGATGGATGGAAGTTGGCAAGGTTGAGGTCCCCTGAGGACTCATGTTCCTGGGCACAGTGATTGAAATACTAAGTAGAGAGTAAACAGCACCAACTCACCCGGGCCCTGAGAAATCACTTTGAAATGTTGCGGTTGTTTTCCTAGCACATAAATGTAGGCTGAATAAAGAATCAAAATGACACATTTAAATGTTCCAGCGACTCTTCTGAGCTCCCTGGTGGTGTTTCTCAGATATTGCTTCCTTCCTCTAGGAAGTGGTGGTGAGGCAGTGAAAAGATTCTGGGACTCCTGACTTGACTGTGGGGCGGGGTTCCCTCCAGCTGTGCCCTTAGGAGCAGCTTCCTCAAGTGACTTTCAACCTTCTTACCACCCTCAGACCAGTGAAAATAGGAAAGATAGTTCATGTAACACTAAGGAGAAATAAAAACTATCATTTATAGTAAGAATATTTTTATTCTTAAATAATAATAGTCGCACTTCCTGATCTAGCGTACCATGTGTTACAGGGCAGTAGCTTTCCCGTGAACTGGCAGAGAATTTTCTTCCATTTCCCCCAGTCCACCAAGCAGTGGTTGGAAATCACAGGCCTGCTCTGTTTCCCCAGCTGTGAGATGAAAGGAAGTGCTCTGCCACAGGAGACTGCTGTGGGGATTAAGGAGGATGAGTAGAACATTACTTAGCATGGAGTTAGAGCTCACTACATTTTAGCTGGTATTACTGTTAGGCTGCCTCAATACAGACTCTCCAGAAACAGGAAACGTAAATATAGAAAGTTTATTAGAGCTCAGTGTTGAGGACCCTCGAGCCAAAGAGATTCAGAGAGCCCAGCACTGAGTGTCCATAAGTAAAGGGGAGTGCATTGGAGCTAGTAGAAGAGAGTCCAAGCATTAGAGACTCAGTGCTGACACCTGAGGGTTTGCAAGCCTTAGACAGCAGGAACCCCGAGCCACTGATGTCTTTGTATTTTGTATATGCTGAGGATATGTTCTTATCTACACCAGAGCAAAAGTGCAGAAGCAAATTGGGCAGTTAGTAGTTAGCTCACCCTCTTCTATGCCTATTATAAAACAAGAACAAGGTTAAACTTGACTTCATAAATTTACTTGAATTATCCGTGCTATCTCTGCATATAGATCGGTGCCCTTGGGGGTCTGGCATGTTTTTCTTACTAGGTTATAAACTCATGACCCTGAGATACAAATGGAGTCTAGTGCTTCAAGATGGAGTCACAGTGGTTCTGCACAACCTTTCATTACAATAATAGTTGTTGCTGTTAAGTGTCAGAAAGCCTGGATTTGGGTCTTGGTTAACAAACTATGGGAAACTTGATAAAAGTCTGACTTTTTGGGGGTCTTAGCTTCTCATTTGTCACAAAATGAACTGAGATTTCTGCCTTCAGATGTCCACCAAATTTTCATTAAGGGGCCCCATACCTAAGGACAGACCCTCAGAGATCTGCTGTGAATGCTTCCAAGTACTAACAAGCACCTTTAGGACTCTTCAGAAACAGCAGAGTTTGTCCAGATTTCTGGGCAGATCTACACTTACTCTTGTCTTATTTTAGGAGGCGATGTCCAAGGAGGCCAAGGGCATTATTCAGCAGCAGAAGAAAAAGTTTTCTCTCAATGAAATGATCCATGCCGCCCAAACCTTGATGGAAAAAATTCGCTTTCTTGTGGATGAGGTAACCTACTGTCATCCTTGTTTGAAAGATTAGACTGACTATCTTTCTCCTGACATTGGAAGGTTTGATAAGGATGAAAGATGGAACAATGTTTTCTCCTAAGCTGGGCTGAGCTGAACAGGCACTATTAGTTTTGGGGTGAGAAAGGAGCGCTTTAAATTAAGCCAACCATGCATAGCTTTATTGATTTTTTTAAGAAACAAAACCTGAGTATTCAGCAGAAATGAAAAAGGCATCTACCTTAATGCACTCAGGAAAAGTCAAAAATAAGCTTGGGGCTTTTGATAGGTTTTTGGTTATAAGAGGATTTAAAGCATATTCGGTAAAAGAACAGATTCTCATTTTAAGTTAGTTGTAAACAATATCTTTGGTGACTTATTGAATGAACTTCTAGAAAAGTTCATTCTAGAAAAAAAGGGGCTTGGGTTTAAATTTGCTTGCCAGAAACTGGGTTTTATATGGGAAGGCTTCTGGAACTAGGACATATTTACTGCTTTTGTTATCTTTAATGCTATGTTGTTTACTGTGAATCAGTCATGCTCTGGATAATAAACAGAAAGGTAAGCATCATTTCAGTAGATGTAAGGGTTTTAATAAGTACTCACCCAGAAGGTTCAAGCCAGACATCAGGCTTCAGGTGCCCAGGAGGTAGGTCATTCATATCAATGTTTCAATTTCCTTGTAAGAGAGAAGGGATGATGGGGCCAGAGAGATAATGGAGGGGTTAAGTTACTTGCCCGGCCTGTGGCTGACCCCAGTACAATCCCTGGCACCACAACTGGTCTCCCAAACAGAGCCAGGATTGACCCCTGAGCACAAATAGGTGTGATCAAACTCACCCTCTCTCCCAATAAACAGAGAGATAGAGAGAGACAGAGAGAGAGAGAGAGAGAGAGAGAGAGAGAGAGAGAGCTCTCTGGCTCCTAAGAGCTACAGAACACCTGCCTGCACCCCAGGAATTCCAAAGCCTTATTATGACTCTATACCTTTAATTTGTTTTTGTACTTTTGTTGGCTCAGAAATGTGCATTTCAAACACTTACCATATAATGGGCCTCTTGGCAAGGAATTCTGCAATTTCAGTCTTGATTAGCAAAACTTGCTAGTCTCATTTTCTGTGCAATTTAGTTTTTTCTAAATAGCCACCTAAAAGAGGAAAAAAAATACTTGACAATTATATTGGAAGGACAAAGTCCCTTAAAGAATGTTTTTCCTATCCTTAGACAGAAAATGGAACAGTGTGCTAACAATTGTTGAGGGTACTAATGCCAACCTAGAACTGAGCATTAAATAGAGGCAAAAGGATACACATGACAACCCTTTAATGTATGTTCTGTAATCCATAGTCTGGAGGGGAAGGAAAAGAGAAAGAGAGAAAGGGGAAGGGAAATAAAGAACCTGCCATGGAGGAGGGCTGGGGGGGGAGGGGGGAACTGGGGAAGTTGGTGATGGGAGATGGGCACTGGTGGCGGGATGGGTGCTGGAACACTGTATGACCAAAAACCAAATATGAACTTTTTAATTGTATATCTTTGTAATTGTAAAAATAAAAAAAATTGTAACAGTAAAAAATTAAAAAAAATAAAAAAGAGTAAATGAAAAAATATTCAAGATTTTCGTTTCTATTAATTCATTAAAATATTCTGGAAGTGTTACCTAACTCGTTAGAAGGTTCAATTCTTATTTCTTGAAACTGTATCATTATTACAATATTTTAAGGGGATAAAAGGAATACACTGAAGTGGGGAAATGTTTATTCAGCAGCAGAGAAGAGTAGGCTACCAATGATGCCAAATCAAGGATACAGGGAAAAGTTTGGAACTGACATAATAGAAATCCATGAACTAAGGAAATAAATCCATGAACTTTTAACTTACTTGATGGCATAGTTAAATATTGAGATGATTTAAGCCAAGAAAATGAGGTAGTTTAGGAATTCACTATGCAGAAGAACTGTTTCAGTATAGCAGAAATCTGGGAGGGATTTTACAAACCCCACCGATCTATTTCCCTCTGCTCTCCAGCCTCAGCACACTCTCCCTGATGTCTTCATCTGGATGCTCAGCAACAACAAGAGAGTTGCATATGCCCGCATTGCCGCCAAGGATCTGCTCTATTCTCCAGTCATGGCACAGATGGGGAAATACTGTGGGAAGATCAAAACCCATTTCCTCAAAGTAAGTCTGCACTATGGTTTTGACTCAGATATGAGAAATTGGTTTTCTCTGACCAGCTCAGTATTTCGTTGTGTGTCCACAGGTCTGACAACAAAAGGAATGCTTTGCCCCCTCTTGATTCGCATTGCCGTATGGAGGAGGGCTGCTTCTCAATTTCCCAATTTCTGTTACTAGACACAAGCTATTTTTATTTTTTTATTTTTTAATTTTTTTTATTATACCACCGTGAGACATACAATTACAAAGGTGTTCATAATTGGTTCTTGGTAATACAGTGTACCAGCACCCATCCCTCCACCAGTGCCTCATTTCCACCACCAATGTACCCCCCCCTCCCGCCCACCCCCCAGGCTGCCTCAATAGCAGGTACCCCAGTTTCCTCTCTTTCTCTCTGTCTCTCTCTGTCTCTGCATCTCTCTCCCTCTTCTTTTACACATTGTGGCTAGCCCTGCAGATATTTAGAGTTTATCACTTAAGTCTCTTTGTATATATTCAATGGTGAGTTTTAATCTGCCATTACCATTTCCCACACTTAGTAAAACACTGGTATCTATTTATATCCTATTAATGAATGCAGTCATTCTATATCTGTCCTTTTCCTTCTGACTAATTTCACTCCAGCATGATAGTCTCCATGTCCATCCATTTGCAGGTAAATTTCATAATTTCATCTTTTCTGACAGCCGCATAGTATTCCATAGTGTAGATGAACCACAGTTTCTTTAGCCAGTCCTCTGTTCTCGGGCATTTAGGTTGTTTCCAGATTCTAGCTATAGTGAATAGTGCAGAGATGAATAAAGAAGTACAGATAGTGTTTCTGCTATGTGTTTTTCGGTCTCGGGTATATTCCCAGGAGTGCTATTGCTGGATCAAATGGGAGCTCAATATCTAGTTTTCGGAGGAATGCCCGTATTGTTTTCCAAAAGGGCTGGACCAGTCGGCACTCCCACCAACAGTGGATCAGAGTCCCTTTTTCCCCACATCCACGCCAGCACCGGTTGTTCTTGCTGTTTTGGATGTGTGCCAGTCTCTGTGGTGTGAGATGGTACCTCATGTTGTTTTGATTTGCATCTCCCTAATGATTAAAGATGAAGAGCATTTTTTCATATGCCTTTTGGCCATTCTAATTTTGGAATGCCTTTTGGCCATTTGGAATTTTGGCCATTCTTCTTTTTTGGAAGCTTCTGTTCATTTCTTCTCCCCATTTTTTGATGGGGTTGGCTGTTTTTTCTTGTGAAGGGCTACCAGTGCCTGATATATCCTGGATATTAACTCCTTGTCAGATGGGTATTGGGTGAATATCCTTTCCCACTCTGTGGATTGTCTTTGTATCTTGGTCACCATTTCTTTTTGAGGTGCAGAAGCTTTTCAATTTTATATAATCCCATTTGTTTATCTTTGCTTCCATTTGACAATCTATTTTTAAATGTAATGCGTGCTTCAAGAATACTTTAATTTTCACTTCATAAATTACTAGGGAAAATGATGTATTTTGTTTTTTCTCTACCTTTTCTCTTTATGGTAATTTGTCCCTGGCATTTTTCACAAAAGGTCATCTATATTTTATTTTAAAAACAAAATAGGTTTCAAAGTAAGTTATAAGAATGAAGTTGATATTGCACAGAGCTAATTCTGGTTCCTAGGAGCTTTTTAAATATGCACTGGTCTTTTCAACTTGGGTTCCAGAACCCTTCTTCAAGGCAGGCCCCCTGCGGCCTTATATATCAGTCCCTGGATAGATTCTACTGTCTCTAACTCAAAATATGAGCCTTCCTTGGAGATCTTAGATATTTTCCTTAGATATTTTCCTTTACTGTGAAGGAAATTCTATCTCAGAGGTTGGCTTAGTAAATATGGAGAAAAATTGGTCCAAATTCTTAATACTAATCCCTGATAGTCCTCAGGGAGTATTGTTATACTAATTAATTTTTTTCTAATAATGGAAGAATTTCCTGCCAATCACACTATTCATTTTTGGATATACTGTAATTTTTCACCTTCAGAGGCAGTGAAAAGACTCAAAATTATGCCAGGTGAATTGTTGAAGAGAGGAGTTTTTTTTTAATAAGTTTTTATAGGACTACCACATTGATGATGGATCAAGTGTGTGTGTGTGCACATGTGCATGTGTGTGTGTTTTTGTGTGTGAGTGTCACGCTATTTCCAGAGAATAAAACCAGGCCACCAGAAGACTATTACAAGGAAATAGTTTTCTTCTTCTTCTTCTTCTTCTTCTTCTTCTTCTTCTTCTTCTTCTTCTTCTTCTTCTTCTTCTTCTTCTTCTTCTTCTTCTTCTTCTTCTTCTTCTTCTTCTTCTTCTTCTTTTTCTTCTTCTTCTTCTTCTTCTTCTTCTTCTTCCTCTTCCTCTTCTTCTTCTTCTTCTTCCTCTTCCTCTTCCTCTTCCTCTTCCTCCTCCTCCTCCTCTTCCTCCTCCTCTTCCTCTTCCTCTTCTTCCTCCTCTTCCTCCTCTCTTCCTCCTCTTCCTCCTCCTCCTCCTCCTCCTCCTCCTTCTGCTTCTTTTGCTTCTTCTGCTTCTGCTTCTTCTGCTTCTTCTTCTTTTGCTTTTTTTTGGGTCACACTCAGCTATGCTCAGGATTACTTCTGGCTCTGCACTCAGGAATTACTCCTAGCAGTGCTCAGGGGACCATACTGGATGCTGAGAATCGAACCTGGGTCTGCCGGATGCAAGGCAAATACCCCACCTGCTGTGCTATCTCTGCAGTCCCTCTTCTTGAGGTCGATAATGTGTTCCTTGACTCCTTGATGTAAATAATGCAGTGGGAAGCTAGATTAAATAACCTTTAAGGATGATCCAATTAGTTGTTAGTTTCCAGTGGAAAGTAGTAAATATGGTAGACAGAAGAGCAGTACTTGATTATTGGTAGTGGTTTGATGCATGGGCTTTTAAATAAAAGTGAATCTGGATTGAAACGACCTTTTCTAGGGTTGTTGTTACAAAGTACAATTCAGTGGCTTAAATAGAAAACTTAATATCTCATAGTTATCAAGGTTGGATTAAGTCCAAAACGTCCAAGATGAAGTTGTAGTAAGGGCCAGGCTCTCTCTGAAGGTGTTTGGGAAGTGTCTCTTGTATTTTGTGGAGAGTTTCTTTGCTTAAGGTGGCACAACTACAGTCTTTACATGGCATTCTCCCTGTGTCCATTTTATTTATGAAAATATTTTTCATAATGCTCCACACTGTGGTGTTGGTAAATCACTTTAATCTTTTTGAACCACCATTTCTTCATTTTTCAAGTACACATAAAGACAGGACCTACACTGCTGTCCTCCCAGTGATGAATCATAATGGATAAGTTATTAATAATATTCAACAAATCATTCTGCTGGGGCAATGTAATGTGAACTTTTATTATTCATAGAAAAATAAATAAGTATTATTATCAACAAATACCAAGTGCTTGGGTGCTAGGTACCCTTTTGGCACTGAGGATATCACTGTGTGATTTTTTTTTAGCTTAATGATGGCATCAAATAAAATCCTTGCCTTTGTAAACAGATGTCTTAGTGGTCCCTATAAATGGCAAACGATCACTTGTATTACAACAAAATAACCCTAGGCTCTCAATAAACCTTTGTTTTATTGAGGCAATGCTCAGTACACACTAGCTTTGGTAGAAGTGATAAATTGAGGACCTTTTGTTTCATTTGTATTTTAAAAACTAAGATTTGCAGAGTACTTGCCTTTACCAACCACACAATGGACCACTTTGCTTTTAAAAGCTGTACAGTGACATCCCACTCCTTAGAGAATAAACCCAAACTCCTCCACACAAGTGGGGTTCTTCAGCCTCCTCTGTCTTCCCTGTCCAACTCTCGCTATTCCTTCTTTGCTGAAAGCTCTCAGAGCAACTATTCCTGGCACAGGGTCAGCAGACACTTCATGCCAGCTCTCATACCCATGGTGAGTTCTTGCCTCTTAGCTTTGTTCATACACTTCTCTTTTTCTGGGATGCTTTCTTTGCTGGTTAAAGCTGAGTCCCATACCTGGGCCTCACAGAAAGGATGAAGACTCCCCTATAGAGATTTTTCTGCTTCCTTAGCAGTTTCTCTCTTACATGCGATTTTACATTGGAGCTGAAAATGCTTGTTGCTGATGTCCTTGTCTGGACATGAGCTCTCAGAGGCCCCTCTGGGCTGCATTACATCATTGCAAGATTCCATGTGACTCTACTTCTTCTGCCAACAGTGATATGTGTGACAGTACCTAAATTGCAAGGTGCAGAGTCTATACGGGGAACTTACAAAGCAAGAGAAAGACAAGTAAGCACGCTCCACATGGACTCAAGGGCTCTCCACAGTGGCCTTGGGGATTGCTATGCACGTTTAAGCTCAGAGCAGGGTTTTGTGATTCTCTACAGAGCAGCAGTGATATAGAATAAAGGAAAAATAGGAAATCCTGAGAAATGCGGACCATTAGGAAAGTCAGGAAAAACTGGATATATAGCCACTCTCACTCAGAACAAGGATAAGGCCAGAAATCCACTGCAGAGCTTAACCCAGGACCTGACTGCTTAAATGGACTCTGGAGTCCCCTAGTCCTCGAAGTCCATTACATTGAATTTCATCCTTCGCACCTTGACAGCATGTGTCCCAACCCCCCCATACTGGGAGGTGAATGCATCAAGTTATACCGCACACGGAAATAATACACATAGACACACTAAGTCAAACAAATTAATGCATCTCTGTTGAGGAAATAAAGAATGATTTACCGGATAACCTGAAATATCTTGCACAAAGAAAGGATTAAGGAACAAGAAGGATTTAGCCAGGAGGAGAGGATGGGACAGGCTGAGAAGGTGCCTTTGAGCTCATAAAAACATTATCAATGAAAGAAGCCTGTGAGTTCTTCGGGTCGAATAAGGAGGTAGAAACCGAGGGTAAAACTCCAGGTATTTGGGTATCCTGGGATGGGATCCTCCCATTTACCTCCAACTCCAGAGATAAGTGGGAAGATTCAGATTTGAAATCATCTCTCCTGTCTCTGAGACCTGTTTCATCACTTGGATTGATTTTGGGAACTAACTAGTTACACTTCTCTGATCCTGAGCTTTCTGGTCCTCTTTATACCTACCTGTTATATTTATATGATCCGGGATGTTATGGATTCAAAACTCTTCTGGAATTGTGTGTTGTGGTGACTGGGATTATTGTATTACAAGATGAAGCCAGATGGAGATTGTTCAGGGGTGAAGGCACTTGCCTTGCAGGCTTACTCCCTGCTACCGTATAAGATCACCTGAGTACTACCAGGAGTGACTTCTGAGCACAGAGGCAGATGTAGGCCCTGATATCCACCAGGTGTTGTCCCAAGCCCCTAAAAATAACAAAAATCAAGAGACAGCCCAGTGAACTACTCTCTGATCATTCTGCCCAATATGCCCCAGTAAAGCCTCTTTTCTCAAAGACCAAAGCTCCTGCTAACAAAGTGGTTTTCTTGTAATCTTTCACCAGCTTCCAGGAAAACGAGCATCTGGCTGGTTAGTACAAGCCAAAATTGATGTGTACCTGTGGTTGGGCCCCACCAAATATTCCAGTGCCATTTTGGAAAATTTACCAGTAGGATATAAAGCTGAAACGCATCCTAAAGTGTCTGATGCCACCATTAAACCCCAGCCAATCTGCACTACCAAGGTATGATCCTCACTGGACCAAGGAGGTCATTGTATGTCTCAGGTGGGCTTTCTGAGACAAGAGAGCGAAGGGTAATGGGACCGACCTACATGTGCACACATGATATGGCCTTTTCATAATGTAGTTTTCAAAGTTTCTTCCCGACCTTTCAGTGTCCTATCTAAAAGGAATAAAATTATTAAACAGATCTAGCTATTGTGAACAGTGTTGCTATGAACATAAAAGTGCAGATGGTGTTTCTGCTGTTTGTTTTTGCCACCCAGGGTATATTCCCAGGAGCGGTATTGCTGAGTCAAATGGGAGCTCAATTTCTGGTTTTTGGAGTAATGTCCATATTGTGTTCCAGAAAAGGCTGTACCAGCCGACATTCCCACCAACAATGGATGAGAGTCCCCTTTTCCCCGCATCCATGCCAGCATTTGTTGTCCTTGCTCTTTTGGATATGTGCCAGTCTCTGTGGTGTGAGATGATATCTCATTGTTGTTTTGATTTGCATCTCCCTGATGATTAGTGATGATGGCATTTTTTTTCATATGCCTTTTGGCCATTCAAATTTCTTCTTTTTGGAAGTTTCTGTTTATTTCTTCTCCCCATTTTTGATGGGGTTGGCTGTTTTCTACTTGTAAAGTCTTACCAGTACCTGATATATATCCTGGATATTAACCACTTATTAGATGGGTATTGGGTGAATATTCTTTCCCACTCTGTGGACTGTCTTTGTATGTTGGTTGCCAAAAAATAAAAATACCCACATCAAGTTATTTCTAAAAATACCATCTTTAGAGACCCAAAGCCCTTATTATATTTACTGCCCCAATTATTAACACTCAAGAGGAAGGAAAAGACTTTTCCTAAAGCCTCTGATCCTCAAAGCATGTGGTTTTTATGGAATGACCTAATAAACTTTCTCTGCAGTGCACTGACATAAATGAGTTTGGCTACCTTCCACAACTACTGGAGAATTATATTTCCTCAGTCATTTTATGCTTCAGGAAATGTCCACTCAGAAATTAATTTGCATCTTCATGTGGGAAAACACAGGAGGAAAACTAGCGGGGTGTGTGGAGGTGGGTGAGGCTATCTAATGTCCAAGATGTCATGCTGCAAATTCCTGGGATGGGACTCTTGGACATGTACTAAATAACCACAGAGGGAAGTAAGACACAACCAGAGGTGGCTGCCAAAATGTGAGAGTACCAAGGAGATTGTGCTGGTCTAAAGACCCTGTAAGACTCAAGGCTTTACAGTGCAAGCAAATGTGGTACACAGAGGGACCCTCATTCACTAAGGGTGGGAATGTCTGTCTCAATCTCAATGGAAAACTGTGGTGAGTTCTCCAAGAGGCAAGAATAGAGATCCCATACAGCTCAGCCATTTTGTTTCTGTCATCTATCCCAGAAAAGCAAAAACATTAATTTGAAAAGATATGTGCCCACCTATGTTCATTGCAGTGCCTTAATACAGCAGCCAGAATATGGAAACAACCCAAATGTCTAAAAGCAGATGAATGGTATGTAGACACAGTGGAAGACTATACAGTTGTACGAAAAGATGAAATATTTTGGGAATGGGCTAATACATAAAAGAAAGCAAGTGAATATAAAAAACAAGAGGGTCTTTGCAACTGTCAAGAAATAGTTGAACCCCATAAACCAAGGTATGCAATTAATTCCTCCTTTCTTGGGCTCTGCCCTGTGTCTCTGATCTGTGCTGACCTGAAACCAACTCTCTTCCTTGCTTCCTGACAACAGATGTGCTTATTGCTGATTTAAATTCCTGGCTTCCGACTGTGCCTCCCATAGCTCTTGTCTCTGCTTCCTGTCCTGACTGAGGCTTGTCTGTTCTTTCCTCTCCTGGAATTCCCCAAGGATAGATACTGCCTTGGCTTCTTCAGAATCTTTAGAGATGAGAACTGTGCCTGGCACACCAGAGGTGCTCACATCGATGGAAGCTGGAGAATGTGTAAAAGAATTTTTCACACACTATATTGAGTTCAACAAAGAAAAAGCTATGGAATTGCTCCTCTGTTGGCTTCTTTCTCTCCCTCCTTTTTCTTCTCTGTGTCTCTTTTTTCCTCTTTCTCTATGTCTCTTTTCTCTTTCTCAGTCTTTCCCCCACTCTCCTTCCAGCTCTCTGCCATTCACTCTCTGTCTCTCTTTCTCTTTCTTGCTCACTCATAAACATAATCATCCACAGGCACCAGAATTACTAGGAAGTTAAAAAAAAGTGTTTTATTTTAAGAAAAGAAGATGATTTTGGAATCTGAAAGTAATGAAATTCAAACTCTGGCATTTGTTAGCTCTGCATAAAAATGTATTTTTGCCTTTCGTAGGCCATTTTCCTCTTTTGTAAAAATGGAGGTAATTATAGATCTTTCACATGGTTGTTGGGGGACTAAAACCTACCACGTGGTGAAAACACCAAAACCATGACTATATCGTGGCTTCATCCTCCTGTTTCCATTAAAGTCAGGGTGTGTGGCTCCTGGTCTCCTATGTCCCTAGACACACACACACACACACACACACACACACACACACTCACACACACTCACACACATTCACACACTCTTCCTGAAAGCTTACTAATGCCTGCCTCCTCCACTCTTTGCTGTTTGTCCACAGACCGGCATATTTTTCAGCTGAGAGCTCACATGTACCAAGCCCGGGGCCTCATCGCAGCTGATAGCAATGGACTTTCTGACCCATTTGCTAAAGTCACGTTCCTTTCCCACTGCCAGACCACAAAGGTAAGCAGGAAAGCTCAGCTGCCTCCCTCCCACAGCCTGCAGCAAGCCACAGCATCACCTGGTACGAAAAGACTACAGCATGTCACAAATGTCTGTGTCTGGGCATGTGCTTTCAACTCAGAAGCAGGTTTTCAAGGAGGGAGTGACATAGGGAATGTTTATTATCCAGTGTGATCCCTTGTCCTGCAGAAAAGAGCACTTCGCAAGATGAAGGAAGTGTGGGAGGAAGAAAGGTTAGAGAGGGAAAATGGACCCTAGAGTAATGCCCAAATGCCCACACAATGCCAAGTTCAACTTCAACAGGACATGGACAAAGGAGAAAATAGCTCTGCTCAAACCAACCCCACGAGTCTATCATAATCTAGTCTTTATCTGGTATCTTAGAGAGAGCAGAGTTTTCCAGCTCTGCCTTTGTTCTGTGCCTGCCAGCCTGAGGTCTTTGTATACACTGAACACCTCTGCAGCTCAGCCTTTGCCTCTGACAGCTCAACTTTCTGATGAATGTTCGCGGGCCAGAGGAGCAAATCTCTGCATCTTTCCCTGTGCTTTCTCCCTTTCCTGGGCTGAAATGTGACGAGTGCTCCAGACCACCAGGCGCTCAACAGGCTGCTTTTCTTCTTGGACATCTTCTCTAAGGCCTTACTCTGTCCTCAAGAGTTTACTGTTCTGCTCTGCCCATCTGTGGGAGTTAAGACAAAAAGCCAGACTACAGAGAGACCCGAAGTTACCTTCTAGCTCATCTGCTCTCACTGCTTTTGCTCACCAGACCTCAGTTTGTCATCTCAAAAGAGAGCAGCTGTGAAGAAGCAAATTGTGAAAATAGTGATTGATGAATGTGTGCCCTTGCGTTGGCTGTTGCTGGAGGATGATATTTCTTTCCTAGGTGAAGTCTGTTTTCAGGGAGGTGACATTTTGACAGATGACACACAGACCAAGATCATAATGTGAGCCAGTCACGTGTCCATTCCAGGCAGGGCTCTTGCTCTCATGCAGCAGGACCCAGCCAGGCACTGGGAACAGAGGAATGCAGACCCTTCTCCTATAGAAACTGTCACCCAGACATGGAGGCTGGCACACACCGGAGAAAGGCACAAACCAGGATAAAATCCATAATTATGGGCCTCTTTGAGCCCCTTGAAGAGAAGTTAGGTGGGAATGGGAAGGAAATGGAGAGTGATCAGTAAAGGACAGCAGCACCATCATAACTTAGGGACTGGGCAGAAAAGGAGGACACCAGGCCATTTTGTCACCCTGTGCTTTGAGAAGGATTGAGAGTGCAGATAGTTTGTTTATCTTTGCTTCCACTTGCTTGAGGGAAGTTATTCAGAGGGAGAAAACAATGCATGAGACAAAGAAACACAATGGGAAAATATTGAATATTGAATATCCAAAGACAATCAAACGAAGAACATGAGAACTGTTATTCAGTAGGAAACAGGATGGGACTGGAGGGTAGATAGGACAGGGAGGGGGAGGCATCTATGGTGGAGGATGGAAGTGTTCAGCCAGACGGAGGAGGTGGTGCTGAAAGCTGGTAGAGTGGTATGAAAGAAACCCTATTAGCAACAGTACTGTAAATCACAGTAGGAAAACATGAGAGAGAGAGAGAGAGAGAGAGAGAGGAGAGTCTCTCGTAGGAGACTGATAAAGATAGGCAAATGGAGGGGGAAGCGGGAGCTGGTGAAGGGATGGATATTAAAACACTGGATGCCTGAAACCCACTCATTCAACTGTAAGTTCATGGTGACTAAATTAAAAAGTCATAAATTTTGGAAAAATTGTATAGATTCGACTCTGATCTTTTTAGCCCAGAGAGATAGCACAGCAAGTAGGGCATTTGCTTAGCATGAGGCCAACCTGGGTTCGATCCCCAACATCCCCCTAGCACCACCAGGAGTAACTCCTGAGCATTGCCTGATGTGACCAAAAAGAAAAAAAATCTGATCTCTTTCTTTTGTTCCACTGTGTCACCTCAAGCTAATTCCCCATTGTCTTCAGTTTCTTTATCAGTAATACTAGGACAGTGATAGTGTAGATACTTCCCAGAGGGCAGTGCCTCATTTAAAAGTTTCTCTGTCACTGTGCATGACTATTGTCATTGAGGTTTCCTCTCAGAAGCAAAGGGAACTCTCAAAGGGTGGCCCGTGGGACCCCTTCTCCACCCGCCTTAACACTGTGGAATGGGTCAGAGAGATAGCAGATGTTAAGACATTTGCCTAGTGGGGCTGGAGTGATAGATAGTACAGCAGGTTTGCCTTGCTCACAGACTTGCGCATTTGCCTTGCACACGGTAGACCCAGGTTTGATCTCTGGCATCCCATATATTCCCCAAGCATCACCAGGAGTAATTCCTAAGTGCAGAGCCAGGAGGAACCCCTGAGCATCTTTGGGTGTGACCCAAACAAACAAACTAACTAACTAAAGGACATTTGCCTAGTATGCAACTGATCTCAGTTTAATCCCTGGCACTGCCATAAGCACCTGTAAGCACAGCAAGCTTAGTGCCTGGGGCACTATCAGGTGTAGCCTAACAGCCTCCCACCACCACCAACACAAACAATGCTGCAATTCTGGACCCCAGAGATGAGGTTGACTGTGGGGAGAAGGTTGAGTGAGCTCACCGAGCTGCTAGGTAACAACCCTATTTTGTATTTCTTAAGGGATATCTTCCTTTGGTTTGGACCCATATCTCAAAGGGACAATAGGCATTTATTTTTCAAATAATAGTGTTTGCCCCCAAGGATAGCTAAAGCAATCCTCGGGAAAAAGAAGATGGGAGGCATCACCTTACCCAACTTCAAACTGTACTACAAGGCAGTAGTAATTAAAACAGCATGGTATTGGAATAAAAACAGACCTGTGGACCTATGGAATAGAATTGAGTATCCTGACACCCAACCTCAAACACATGATCATTTAATCTTTGATAAAGGTGCAACGAGTCTAAAATGGAGTAAGGAAAGCCTCTTCAACAAGTGGTGTTGGGAAAACTGGGCAGCGACATGTAAAAAAATGAATTTGGACCTGTGTCTAACACCATGCACAAAAATCAGATCAAAGTGGATTAAAGATCTCAATATCAGACTTGAATCCATAAAGTACATTGAAGAAAATATAGGAAAAACCCTCCATGACATTGAAGCTAAATGCATCTTCAAAGATGAAACATCTCTAACAAAGCAACTAGAAGAAAAGATAAATAAATGGGACTACATGAAACTAAAAAGCTTCTGCACCTCAAAAGAAACAGTGACTAAGATACAAAAGCAGTCCACAGAATGGGAAAGAATATTCACCCAATACTCATCTGATAAGGGGTTAATATCCAGGATATATCAGGCACTGGTAGAACTTTACAAGAAGAAAACAAACAACCCCATCAAAAAATGGGGAGAAGAAATGAACAGAAACTTCAGCAAGGAAGAAATTCGAATGGCCAAAAAACATATGAAAAAATGCTCATCATCACTAATCATCAGAGAGATGCAAATCAAAACAACAATGAGATACCACTTTACACCACAGAGACTGGCACATATTCAAAAGAACAAGAACAACAAGTGCTGGCGTGGGTGTGGGGAAAAGGGGACACTCATCCATTGTTGGTGGGAATGCCGGCTGGTACAGCCTTTCTGGAAAACAATATGGACATTCCTCCAAAGACTAGAAATTGAACTCCCATTTGACCCAGCCATACCACTCCTGGGAATCTACTCTGGGAAACCAAAAATACGCAGCGGAAACACCATCCCTACTTTTATGTTCATAGCAGCATTATTCACAATAGCCAGAATCTGGAAGCAACCCGAGTGCCCGAAAATAGATGACTGGATAAAAAAGCTTTGGTACATCTACACAATGGAATACTATGCAGCTGTTAGGAAAAATGAAGTTATAAAATTTGCCTACAAATGGATGGACATGGAGAAGATTATGTTGAGCGAAATTAGCCAGAAGGAGAGAGACAGTTACAGAATGACTGCATTTATCTGCATAACATAAATATATATGTACATATTATGATACCAATATCCAAGGTCAAGTGAAACATAGATCAGGAGGTCCTGTCAAAGGTGGAAATTATCACAAACGTGTAGGTTTCAGAGGCTAGGTAAGACAGAAAATGGAACAGTGTGCTAACAATTGTGAGGGTACTAATGCCAACCTAGAACTGAGCATTAAATAGAGGCAAAAGGATACACATGACAACCCTTTAATGTATGTTCTGTAATCCATAGTCTGGAGAGGAAGGAAAAGAGAAAGATAGAGAAATGGAAAGAAATAAAGAACCTGCCATGGAGGAGGGCTGGGGGAGGGGGAGGGAACCGGGGGACGTTGGTGGTGGGAGATGGGCACTGGTGGCGGGATGGGTGCTGCTACACTGTATGACCAAAACCCAAATATGAACTTTTTAATTGTATATCTTTGTAATTGTAAAAATAAAAAAAATTAAAAAAAAAAAAAACAAATAATAGTGTTTTGAATGATGACTTTTTTTTTTTTTTTTGCTTTTTTGGGTCACATCCGGAGATGCTCAGGGGGTTACTCCTGGCTCTGCACTCAGGAATCACTCCTGGAAGTGCTCGGGGGACCATATGGGATGCCGGGATCAAACCCGGCCGGCAAAGTCCAGCCACGTGCAAGGCAAATGCCCTACCCACTGGGCTATCGCTCTGGCCCCTGAAAGATGACATTTAACCTGATTTTAATACACCACCTTTTAAGGAAGTACTGAAGAAGTGATGCTAGCCATAGTAACCTTGGTAGAGAGAATATGTTTGTGTTTGGGGAGATACTTTCAGAACCACTCAAAGGGTATCATACGGTCTTTTCACCCAAGAGAGAAGCTCTGATGATAGGCCAGTACTGTTCATTCACTCATACAAGTCACCATTGGATGCTGAGGGATGCTGGGTTAGTGCCCACTACTGTGCTGAGACAATACCAACCCTGAAAATAAATATTGGATGAATGAATGAATGCATGAACGAATACTGACCCCATAATGCTTATCAAGAGGCCTGTATCTTCAAAGCTCCAAGGAAACTATTAAAATATTTCATAGGAAAATGCTGTGAGGATAATAAATTGCTTTGGTATCTCACTGTTGGGTGCACAATGCATAAAACGTGATGACAGTTCTAGTTTTAAAAACATTATAAACATAAATGGTTCTTGTGAGGTCAGTTACTGACAAAAAATAAGTTTGCCTTGTGACTCCTTAATTCATATTTCTACATTGGTAGAAGTTACTCCTTCCTTGTCCAAATAATTCATATTTTCTCTGAAATTTTGTATTAAAAGCCTCACCATTATTGTAGAAAAAAACCTCTATAAAACCATAAAGCAAGAAATTTTTTATGACTCATATAAAGGAGAGCAATACGAGTGTTTTGCAGCTGCAGTGCTAATGGTTTGATGTACAACTAGGTACATCTCTTGATGTAAATCTCTGACAGGTTTATTTGGCTTTGTGGTCTGGCTGCTTAGCATAGGCCAAATGTCTCTCATATGGTCTTGGACTAAGCAGCAAGAAATAAGGGTGTCATTCAGAGGCGACGTGGGTATTTCTTATGACCCCAGAAAACACAGATGCTATGTGCATCTGTGAAATAACTAGTGTCAGTGAATGAGGCTGCAGCCCTCCTCCGCAACTGACCTCACCAAGGGGAGCGTTTGTGTCCCACTGTAGAGTCCCATTCTGCAAACAACCCTTGTCTTGTTTGGATGAAACTGGCATGTTTCCAAATCTTCAATTAAGTAGACTGGAGCAACGTTTCCACCTGTGGGAGGTCTCCTGTGGGCAACGAGAGTATTCCAAGGTGAAAAACACATAGATGGGGGGCCCCACAAGAGACTCTGGGTCAACATAGAGATAGAAGGGGATTCACAGGGAGGAAGAGGATGCAAATATAATTATCCTCTAACATCTGAAGCATCGTTTGAACAGAAGAGGTACTGAACCAATCAAGTAGGCTGTTTTATTTGGTTTCACCATCTCTATTGTGGGTACAACCAACTACCAGCATAGCAATTTGTCATGGCAGAAAGAACATTGAAAGGGTAAAGGTTATTTTGAAAACCTTAAAAGTTTTATGCAGTCAAATAAATGCCCACAAAACAAATTTCCTTGTAAGGAATATCAGTTTTAAATCCTTTGTTAGGGAATGACAAAACTGAATTTTACTTTATTTATTTTTTATTTTGGGGGTCACACCTGGTGATACTCAGGGTTTCCTCCTGGCTCTGCACTTAGGAATTACTCCAGGTGGTGCTCGGGGACATTAGGGGATGCCCAGGATCGAATCAGGGTCAACTGAATGCAAGACAAACACCCTACCTGTTGTACTTTTGCTCCGGCCCCAAAACTGAATTTTAAATGGCAAAAATTAAATTGACCCACAAGGGATAAATCATCAGATCTCCCTCATCTTCCATTTTCTCTTCCACAAAACTGGAGATAATATTAGAATCTGATGGTGAGGGAGGGTTAGCAAGTGGGATGGGGAGCCAGATTATCCAACCAAATGTTACTTCCGCAACTTGCTGGCTCTGAAGACATGAGCCTCCATTTTTATGGCATATAGAATCTGATTTACTAGCTATACTCACCTCTTGAATTGATGAGAAGTTTGAAAGAGACCAAGTACAAATGGCACAGAAGCCAGCACTGTACGGAGAGATGTGATTCCTCCTGTCCTCCCTTCAGAGTGTCACTTGAGTGTTGAATGTGTGAGGATGTCCTCCTTGGCCTTTCCTCTGTTGACTGCAGCACTGAGTCCCCTACAATCCATTCATCAACGACATTTTGCTTTTTTTTTTTTACCCTGCCTCCAGGTTATTTCCCAGACCCTCTCCCGACCTGGAACCAGATGCTGCTGTTCAATGACGTGGTCCTGCACGGAGACCAGAAGGAGCTGGCGGAGGCACCGCCATCAGTGGTGGTGGAGTTGTATGACAGTGACGCAGTGGTGAGTGTCCAGGGTGCTAAAACGCCTCGTCCGATATGCTGAGTTTATATAACCAGCCAGTCACAGCGCAGGACTCGGAATGTGCCTGGAGGCAATTCTGACCTACAAAAAGAGAGCCAGGAAGACCCTCCGTGACTGTCTGCTTTACTACTTGCGTGTGTGTGTGGGGGCGGAGGGAGGGGGTGTGTGTATGTGACTTAGATTTCCCTTTAGATTGAAATTGAAAAGAATATGACAGGACCCGGTTCACAAACTTCATTATCACATTATTTCTTTAGGAACATCAGACTTGAATACTTCAACCCACTGGCCCAGCTAGTTCCATCTCTTTATTGCTTTTAATAAGAATGCCTTTTGTAACAAGAGTTTTATGCTGGAAGGAAATGAATGGGTATTACTGCCAGTTCAGCCTTTGTAACTGGGTCTCTTCATCTCTGGTTGTGGCTTCCAAGCCTGGCAACAGCACATCCATCCCTCTCCTGTTTCTGCTCTGATGTTAACCAGGCCTCTTCTCCAAGGATGTTTATGCTCTGAAACTTTAAATAGATTCAAAAGTTTATGAAAGGATTTTTTAATTTAATTTTTTTATTTTTACAATTACAAAGATATACAATTAAAAAGTTCATATTGGGTTTTGGTCATACAGTGTTCCAGCACCCATCCCGCCACCAGTGCCCATCTCCCACCACCAACATCCCGGTTCCCTCCCTCCCCAGCCCTCCTCCATGGCAGGTTCTTTATTTCTTTCCATTTCTCTCTCTTTCTCTTTTCCTTTCCCTCCAGACTATGGATTACAGAACATACATTAAAGGGTTGTCATGTGTATCTTTTTGCCTCTATTTAATGCTCAGTTCTAGGTTGGCATTAGTAGGCTAGGTAAGACAGAAAATGAAAGGATTTTTTTTAAAAATACTGAGACAGTCTTTAAATTCAGAAATCTAAAAAAGAAAGGCAAAGGTTTATTTTTCTTGGATATCTCTGCTTCCTTGGGAGATTGCAAAATAGAGCTACGTTGGGGGTGGCAGAGGGTACTAGAAGTCTCATTAAAGCCTCCTCACTTCCTCAAGCATCCTGGCAGCCTGACCTTTATCCAGGTCAAGAGCAAAGTCAAAAGGGACATTGTAGTTAGGGGAAGCCCTCCCCTACTTACTGGAGCAGGAAACAGGTTTTAGCAAATGTCAAATTCCTATGCAAGGTCACTAGCTCTCTTTCCTCTGTGGGAGTGATTCTGTCCCTGACTTCTGCTCCCCACCTGTGAACTAGGGCTAGATGTATACTTATGGGAAATAAATTCTACTGTTGTGCCTACTACATGGATTTTCTACAGAGATGACCATGAAGTAGCACCTTCTCAATTTTACCCAAAACAACATGGTATTAAGTGTTTTTTATATGACAGCTAATAACAATAATCAGGCCTCTTTGAAAACTCCCCTCATCAACCTGCGGGACTATATGGATTTTCCTCTGCTGTCCGGACACTTTCTAGATTGCCGCCTTCATCCTGATTGCCCTCCTGCTCTCAACCCAAGCCAAACCCTTCATCCACTAAAACAAATTTCCATTCTCCCATGTGAAAGAAAAGGAAATGTCAGAAAGAAAGAAAAAATCTTCCCTCTGGAAGAGGGAATAGACAGAAACACAGACATAAACATGAAGATATGCAAAAGAGTCTGTAGCAGCAGCTACTCTAGGAACATAATCTTATAGTGGTATCGAATAATAGATGGAATTATTAGATTCTGACACTGGCTGCCCTTTGCTTCTAGCCTAGGATAGTCTATTATTAGCCAGTGAACTGTGCCCTCATTTACATCTCTAGCTTTATTAGTTTATTTGGAAAATTGATGACTTCATTTTCTATTTACTCTTTGTTTACAGGATTAATTATATTTACTAATTTCCAGCTCTGGTCATGGACAAAATAATTAGATGGTTGGTCATTCATTTCATATCCAGCTGCCCTATCTCAACCCAGACCAGGAATGGCTGACTCTTTCAGAGATCAGCCCCGCAGCTTTGTTTGTGGTTCTCAAATGTGCCTCAAACTAAACCCCCTTCCACTCAACTAAGCTTCCTTCAACAGCCCAAAACTCAAATGTTGGCTCATGAGTCCAAAGGCTCATGAGTGCTCAAGCCCAGCCTCAACCAGCAGAGAGGGCAGGCCTGGCTTTGGACTTTGAAGGTCATTTTGCCAACAACTTTCACTTGCTATTAATGTGTGAAAGTGCCTGCCCTCTGCCAGGGTGATACAGTGGTCAAGAAAGCAGGAAATCTGCCACATGGAACTTTCATTCCAGAAATTTCTGACATAAACAATAAAGTAGATGGGTTTGCTTCAGCCCTAAGGTGCTCCTGGGAGGAATGTGGATGCAAAGTCCTGGGAGCAAGCACGGGAAGAGGTGACAGATGGGACATGGTGACATAGAAGGATTATTTCTGTTTTGGTTTTTGAGACCACACCTGGCAATGCTCAGGGTTACTCCTGGCCCTGCATTCATCCTGGCAGTGATCAAGGTCCATATGGGATGCCGGGGATAGAACTCAGATCGGTTGAACAAGGCAAATGCCCTACCCGCTGTACTATGGCTCCGGTCCCCACTCCCATGTAATGAATAAAGTGAGTTGACATGATAGGAGGGATATAGGGCCAAGAGGGAGCCCCCTGAGAGTGACATATTTATGAAGGCCATTTACAAAATCACAATTATGTACAAGTGGCTCAAAATCAAGAACAAACATGAATTTCTTTTCTAGGGGAAGCCAGAATACTTAGGTGCCACCGTGGCTGCTCCTGTGGTAAAGCTGGTTGACCAGAACTATGAGCCACCGAAGCTGTCCTATCCACCCCATCTTCTGCGGGAACCTCTCTGGAGGAGACCTGCTTCGCAGTTTTTGAGCTGCTGCAGGTGAGTGTTGAGATAGTCACACTAGTGGTCCCTCTGCTCAACCTGGTCTGAGAAACAACTCTACAGCTGTGCCTGGTCCTGCCCTAATAGCCTGTGTCTCCTCTGGGAATCTGGTGGTGCTTCTTAAGAACTTGGAGGACACAGGTTGTTCCCAGAGTCCCACTGCAGCAGAGTCAAGAGTTTCAGTCTGAAAGAATCTTCCAGATTAAAAGTTACTGAAAGATAGTGCTTTAAGCAGCCTTATGTGCACATCTCTGGGCTCCATATAGATCATGAGAAGATACTCAGAGGGAGGGAGCAGTTATTTATGGGTACTTAGCATGATCCCAGTTGTTTGTTGCCTCACATACCCTTGTATGTGTGTGGGGGGGTTGTGTCTGGCCAGCAGCCCCTGGCACAAATGAGGAAGACCTAGATCTTGCTGGACTTTATACCTGTGGAAAGAGGAGAGGGATGGACTTGGGAGAAACTCTGCCTTGCCGCTGCTACTGCTGAGAAAGGAAAGAAAGAAAGAAAGAATGAATGAATGAATGAATGACACCCATGCAGTGGGGAGTTCTGGATAGCAGCATTCGCTTTACTGGACACAGTTTAAGCCTTTTATACTATATTTGAGTGGAGGGGTATAAGCACACCTCACAGGGCATTTGCAAGCTCCTGGGCCATTGTAACAGCAGAACAAATGACAATCACAGATTGAGCATTTGCAAGGTAACATTTGGAAGATAACAATCATTGATTTACATATCCCTGTGATCAGAGGTCAAAAGACCAGGCACATTCTGCCTCACCTTAGTTCGGATAAGCACAGATGTTTTGGGTGTAACCTTGTGGGCGGGGCCCATTTCTGGGTCCTGCCTTTAGGGTCTTGTGGTGGGAAAATGCTGGACCCTAAGGCTTGCAGCTCAGAGTCCAACACCCTAGTCTCCCTCCTCCAATCTGCATCCTGCTCAGATAGCATACCCATTTTATAGAGCATAAACTGATGATACATGCCATGGACTGTCTCACCTTAGTAGGCAGATAGTTAGGCTTGAGTTGAAAGCTAGTTGGACCTTCAAAGTCTTTTGCCTCTAATATTGTATCACACCTTTTCTTGAAACCAAGAGCTCTTTATCTGTCCTGATGTAATGCAGTGGTGTTTGGGGATATAGGTTTTTGGGAGATATTTTCAGAAAAAAAAAAAGCCATGGTACTTGGAGAAGGAAACTGAGACTTTCGAGTATGGCTCTCTAATAGAGGGTCAAATGGGACATGAAAAAGACCTTGAAAAGAGACGAACACATGGACCTATATCAGATTTATCTTCCTAAATATTCCATTTATTTAAAATCAGGGAAGCCGATGGTACTTTGCTTATGGGTCAGGCCAATGCCTCTACAGATAAGCTCAATTTTCAGAATCTCAATTTTAAAGAAAACTCTCTGGTTAGAAAAATGACAAAGCAAGCGTTCTAACACATAGAGAATCGTTCCAGGGGTAAGGATCTCATTTCCTCCACTTACAAGTGTGAATTCTGGGTAAGCCAGTTCATCTCTCAATGTTTAACCTGTAAAGTTATGATAATACTCATTCACCTCAGTCCATCGTGTAGAATAGACAGACAATGAACAAATGCCACTTGTTTTATTACTATTATTGTTGAGATTATGGCATAGAATATTAAACAGGATGTTCAGTCTCAGCTATTTATATCAAATAAGGGAAATGAGGTGGATAGAAATGAAAACTTACTGACTATGCCAGATCATAGTCTTGAATCCAACTATATTTCCCTAAGAGCTAGAGCGGGTGGAGCACATGATGAGGAAGGGAACAGCTGTGCAGCTAGACATTCATATTCAAATACTGCTCATTTGTTTCTGCAAGCTGAGAACTATATGTACCTTACAATGATAAATTTTTAATTCCATCTCATTAGAGACTTTGATTGTGGTCTGGCTTTTGCTGCACATAATAAGAAACCGTTTAAGATTGGATTGACTGCTTTGGGGAAAGAGGAAACTCTGTTGAAGATAGTGAAGTTGAGCGAGCCCTTAGAGAGAAAGGGTGCAGCAGTTCAGCTCCATCTTGCTCCATAATGATTGCAGGTCAGGATGGGCGAAAGGAGAGAACTAGAAACTCTTTGCTTTAGAAATCTTGGGTTCTAGAAAGCCAGAATAATAAACCCAGTGAAATTCCAATAGACCAGCTCTTGTCAGACAGATTTTCATTGCAAAGAAATAAGGAAATAAATTCCAGAGATAAAAGTAACCTTTGAAACCAGCTTGGACAATCTTTCCTCAAACCCAAAGACTGATGTTAGGTTGCAATGAAGGGTTTTTGGTCAAAACAGGTAGAACATTACATTTTTGTTGTTGTTGAATTGACTGAAAAGGAGCTTTGCTTCCCCATGATACCAGGTAACTTGACATGTGACTTGACATATGATATTACATGTTCAAGATACACAATGTGATCATTGATATGTGTACATATTGCAATATAATTTCCATAATTGAGTTGATTATCATATCTATCACCTTACAGAGTTATTTTGTGTGTGTGGTAAGAATTTTTTCTAAGCCACTTTCAAGTATATAATCCCATTATATACTTTCAAGTATATAATGGGGTTATAATTACCAGCAGGCAAGCCTGGCAAGCTGCTCCTGTTGTATTTGATATGCCAAATACCAGTAACATTTATATTAGGTCATTTTTATGACCTAATATAATGGTTTGAGGCTCTTTATGTTCCTGGAGCATGCAGATGCCCTTGGCTTCTACTAGCATGAGATAGGACATATGGAGATATTACTGGTGCTCACTCTAGCAAATAGATGATGAACGGGAAGATAGTGAAGATAGTGATAGTGAATGGGATTGTTGTTAACTTTAGTCACCATGTTCATAAGACCTTCAAGACGTCCGTATCTAATAGCTGGAAATGTGTCTGCTTTGATCACCCTCACACATTTCCTCCCAGTGCCCACCAAGTCACTCTATTGCTATGAGAGTTTTTTTTTCATTCTTCGTAGAAATGAGTTGTCAGGAATTTGTTTTCTTGAGCTTATCTGAGTTAGCATAATGTCCTCAAATTCCATCCATGTTGCTGCAAATATTTTTCATGCTTCTCATCCTTCTAACCACTTTTTGAAGAAAGTTCGGTTTGATGCTCACTTGCCTATAATACTGCTCTCAACACAGTCTTCTGAAGATAAAGCACAGGTTCAGCCTCTTGGTGTTTGGCAGAAAAATGATGGATGTTAACAGAAACATTTCCCAACATCTGCTTCTTGGAATATGAGACATTTCAAATACAGTGGCAAAGGAAGTTTAAGAAACACTTGATTCGACATATCCCAACAACAATGAGTGTTTTATTTTCATTCTAAAGTGGCCTTGCCTGAGCACCATGAAATTTCCCTTTGCAAAACAAGACTGAATCTAAGAAAATGTTTTCTGGATAATAGTACAGGTAGTAACTTTACACCACAGAGACTGGCACATATTCAAAAGAGCAAGAACAAAGCGCTGGCGTGGATGTGGGGAAAAGGGGACACTCATCCATTGTTGGTGAGAATGCCGGCTGGTACAGCCTTTCTGGAAAACAATATGGACATTCCTCCAAAGACTAGAAATTGAACTCCCATTTGACCCAGCCATACCACTCCTGGGAATCTACTCTGGGAAACCAAAAATACGCAGCGGAAACACCAGCCTTACTTTTATATTCATAGCAGCATTATTCACAATAGCCAGAATCTAGAAGCAACCAGAGTGCCCAAAAATCGATGACTGGATAAAGAAGCTCTGGTACATCTACACAATGAAATACTATGCAGCTGTTAGGAAAAATGAAGTTATAAAATTTGCCTATAAATGGATGGACATGGAGAAGATTATGTTGAGCGAAATTAGCCAGAAGGAGAGAGACAGATACAGAATGACTGCATTTATCTGCATAACATAAATATATATGTACATATTATGATACCAATATCAAAGGTCAAGTGAAACAAATATCAGGAGGTCTTGTCAAAGGTGGAAATTATCACAAATGTGTGGGAATCAGAGGCTAGGCAAGACAAAAAAATGGAACAGTGTGCTAACAATTGTCGAGGGTACTAATGCCAACCTAGAACTGAGCATTAAATAGAGGCAAAAGATGCACATGACAACCCTTTAATGTATGTTCTGCAATCCATAGTCTGGAGGGGAAGGAAAGAGAAAGAGAGAGAAAGGGAAGGAAATAAAGAACCTGCCATGGAGGAGGGCTGGGGGAGGGGGAGGGAACCGGGGACGTTGATGGTTGAAGATGGGCACTGGTGGCAGGATGGGTGCTGGAACACTGTATGACCAAAACCCAAATATGAACTTTTTAATTGTATATCTTTGCAATTGTAAAAATAAAAATAAAAAAGCACAGGTAGTAAAGGTGATGGAAGAATAGCTGACTTGGGAAAACTCCAATCTAGGGCAACTCTTATTTTACACATCAGAAAGCAGACACACAAGATGACCTGAACCAAGTTTGGTCAACTCCTTTTTTCTTCTTCTTTTCTTCTTCTTCTTCTTCTTCTTCTTCTTCTTCTTCTTCTTCTTCTTCTTCTTCTTCTTCTTCTTCTTCTTCTTCTTCTCCTTCTCCTTCTCCCCCTTCTCCTTCTCCTTTCTCCTTCTCCTTCTCCTTCTCCTTCTCCTTCTCCTTCTCCTTCTCCTTCTCCTTCTCCTTCTCCTTCTCCTTCTCCTTCTCCTTCTCCTTCTCCTTCTCCTTCTCCTTCTCCTTCTCCTCCCTCCTCCTCCTCCTCTTCCTCTTCCTCTTCTTCTTCTTTTTCATCTTCATTGTCTTCGTCTTCTTCATCTTCTTCTTCTCCTCCTCCTCTTCTTCTTCTCTTCTTCTTTTTCTTCTTCTTCTTCATCTTCTTCGTCTTCTTCATCTTCTTCATCTTTTTCATCTTCTTCGTCTTTGTCTTCTTCTTCGTCTTCGTCTTCTTCGTATTCATCTTCGTCTTCGTCTTTGTCATCTTCTCCTTCTTTTTTTTTGTGGGGTAGGGGCTGGACCACACCAGCAGTGCTTAGAGCTTATTCCTGGTTCTGTGTTCAGGGATCTCTAATCTCTACTTAAAGGCTCACTGGACTATATGGGGTTTTGAAGCTCAAACCTGGTGCATTCTCCCGGACCAGGCCTAAGCCGCACCAGACGAGGGACGGACATTCATAGTGAATAGGATGGCTCTTCTCCTTCTGCCAGCTGGCTCCTCGCTTCTCCCCACAGCTGGTCGTGAAGGGGGAACACAGGGGTGCGGAATCCGGCCGACCCACTCCTTCCCGCTCTGGAGGCGGGGTCCTCCCACACGGCGGACAGCTCCAGCCCCTCAGTCAACTACTCTTTTTACTACAACACCCCGAAATGTCTGGAGCTCCAAAGTCACTAGGGGTGGTATCCACAGATTCCCTACAGGGGGTGGTACCCACAGATTCCCTATGACCCCTGAGAGCCTCTGAATTCCAGAGTCACAGCTCTCATCCCCCTCCCTTGCTGCTTCCTGACAGCTGAGTTAATGGAGGAAGTCTTGTCAGAGGGAAGCAGCCTAAGAGATACAATTCATTAGTATTTCATTAGAACTTCTTTCTCATTTGATTAGTTTTTCAGAAAGTAATTTGATCATCAGCATGACTGTCTTCACATGTGGCTCTTGCCCATGTTGAGACAACAGAGCAGGAAACTGCCTTCATTTGCCACCAGTGGCTCTCAGTTGTCCTTTATGGATGGCCTCTTCTGT
The DNA here is from genome assembly GCA_021461705.1 of Cryptotis parvus. Classification (NCBI taxonomy): domain Eukaryota; kingdom Metazoa; phylum Chordata; class Mammalia; order Eulipotyphla; family Soricidae; genus Cryptotis; species Cryptotis parvus. The sequence goes on from JAJIBD010027328.1 coordinate 39,816, forward strand.
CCCTCCATTATGGAAATGCTTCCCTTGTCTCAGAAGAACAATGTAGCAGCTGGGTTCTTGGCCCTCATGGAATTCATCTCTCTACCTCCTTCCCCTGACCAACCTAGCAAGCTGCCTTGTTCACGGTGCCTTTAAAATCCTCCCAACCTTGCTCCTTAGCTCATTTTTCTCTCTGACATTCTGCCTTAAAAATTTACACTCAACTTTGATTCTTCACTCTGCGTCTATATATCCACAGCACGGTGAGCTCATTGATGGCTCCTGGAGCAGTTGTAATCTTTCCGATTCTGTTTCTTACCAGGGTTGTTACGTTGGTTTCTTTTCCAGGTCTATGAATTTCTTACCCATTTCATTTGGTAGTGGTGGGGTTGTGTGTGTGTGGGGGGGAGGTGTGCTTGGGGAGGGTGGTGTCTCCCCAAACCATGTTACAAGGAGGCCCAATAACCTGACTAGTGATTCTCAACCAGCTGTGCAAGCAGTTTGATGCAAAGGTCCAAGGATGTGGTGTTACTTGGACCCGCAGTGCTGGGTATTTCTCAGGCTGCCCCAGAGGTGCCCATCTCTGCCAAGATCTGATGATGCTCAGAAGCCTCTAGTGGATTACACATATGCTAGATGGGAGCTCACTCAGGCGGGTGCTGGCCAGGCATGTTTCTAACAGCTCTACCATCTCCCAGACCTCTACCTAATTTGTGTTCTTTCAGAACTCAGGTTCAGATCATTCATTCTCCTCCCTCAATTTTACCTCCGGTAATATTTCACAAAGTCTGTTTTGGTGTAAGCTCAGTCCCTCTAATGATAGTGACAAGGAAGTTTGAGAAATTCAGATAATACCATTTTTAAATTACTTGTCTAGGATTTGAAATATCTTTTCCACAGTACAGAATCAGAGAAGTCTTGCAATAAACATTTGAAATTTTTTTCTTAAATCTAGTACTTTCCCAATATATATATATATTTTTTACATAAACTGTTTTTGTTGTTTTTTCAATTTTTTAATTATACTACCGTGAGATATAGTTATGAAAGTGTTCATATTTGGGTTTCAGTCATACAGTGTTCTAGCACCTATCCCTCCACCAGTGCCCATTTCCCACCACCAATGTCCCCTGATTCCCTCCCTCTCCCCCAGCCTGCCTCTATGGAAGGCACCTTGCCCTCTCTCTCTCTCTCACTCACTCACTCTCACTCTCTCTCACTCTCTCTCTTTCTCTCTCTATATATATACATATATATACATACATATATATGTATCTCTCTTCCTTCTCTTACACATTGTGGCTTGCAATACATACATTTAGAGGTTATCATGTATATCCCTTTGCCTATATTTTGTTGTTTGTACAATTCTGACTAACTCCTGGAAAGTAAATTGGATCCACAGGGGAATGTCAAATTTGCATAGCTTGGCATTTAAACTCTCCCAACATTTGTCCTCAACCTGTTTTTTGTTCAGATTTTCACTTCACATTTTTCCAGGCTAACCAATACTCACTGTGATCTCTTTTTATTTTTTTTATTTTTTTGCTTTTTGGGTCACACCTGGCGATGCTCAGGGGTTACTCCTGGCTCTGCACTCAGGAATTACTCCTGGCGGTGCTCGGTGGACCATATGGGATACCAGGGATCAAACCCGGGCCGGCATAGCCCGGCCGTGTGCAAGGCAAACGCCCTACCTGCTGAACTATCGCCGCCCCCACTGTGACCTCTTTATGTCAAAATGTTGAGCGCTCTGATCTCATCCCATACAGGGACTCCTAAATGTTTCCCTACCCTGCCCACCCCAACTTCCACACTCTGCCCTCCTTTACTGGGAGGTGATTAATCCTGAAGGTTTCTAACCAGAAAAACCAGGAAGCTCTCCTCATTCCCATCTCTGACAAATATTTCCTCCTCTTCTCCTCTTCCCTCCTACAGCACTTGACCTCTCTTTCTTCTTAATTTAGCATCAAAAGGTCAGTTGTTCACAAACTTATCTCCAATAATCAGCAAGTGTCCCTAAGCCAAAGACTGTTTTGCTCTTTCATTCATGCATTTACATAAATACTAGTGTTCCTCAAGCAATCCAGATCAGAGGATAGGAAGCTTGGATGCAAATGATGGACAGGGAAGAAGAGAACAGGATTTTAGATAGGTATCAAAGGTAATTGAGAGTGGCTGATAATTGGAGCTGAGTAGAAGTTCATCTCCATGTCACTGACATAAGCCAATTTTGTTTTATCTAGTAAATTCTCTATGCAATATTTCCAAGCACATTTATTTTCTCAATGACATAAATTATGTAGAGAATACTTCAGCCTAGGCATTATTTTCCTCGAGAGACAATTTAAATTCACCTTTAATGTATTTTTTGGGCACTAGTAATCTTAGATCATCTGAATCCAATTGAAAGTGAAAACAATATGAAATTGCTCTTTCATCTTTGTCAAGGTCGCCCTTTTACCTTCACCCTTACTCCTAGCAAACACATTACCCAAAACTATGCCAAGTGCTTTGCAGGTTCTTTCAACAGTTCCTCGCAGGAGCTCATGAATCCATCAGTGCTGTCGTCACTTTATAAATGATACAACTGAGACTCAGTGACACTGAATAACTTCTCCAAGTTCACACAGCTTATAAGTGATAGAGCTCCAGGCTTGCCCCTTACTGAATAAGAGGTAAAAATTCTTATCACTAGCTCCTAGAATCAGTGATGGAGTGGGGCAGGCAGAGATAGGAGAAAGTCTTCTGAGCACCATTTTTCAAAGGGGCTGGGACTAAGTTCACACGTGACCTTGAGGTTAGGCCCCGTAAGGCACTAACCTGGGTCCCTTGTCTTGGCCCTGCACCTGGATCTCCTTGTGAGGTCCCAGTATTTGTCTCCATCAGGATGTCAGAACAATCTACCTTCTGGACCAGCGTATCCTGTGTACCCTCTACTTCCCGTTTTATGCCATTTTGCCTTCACTAAAATTCTTTACTTTCCTTTGGCCCATATGTTGGGTAACTGCCAAATCCATGGTTGACCAGCAACCAATCCATCCCACTGTGGAAAAGCCAGATGCTAGCAGAGTACAGTGTGCTGCAGTCTCCACCAGGTCAGAACTTGGGGCCTAGGTAGAAACCCCCAAGGACATCTTCTAGGCACTCCAAGAACAAAAGCCGTTTCAGGGCATTTCCCAGCCTGGTATTTTAGTAGCGCTAGAAGAACAGACATAGAGCAAGTTTTTATAAACCTTAGCCAGAGGTGACTTCCTATGTCCAACCCCAGCTGTGCTTTGGCTTTGCCCTGGGACCTCAGAAATCAGCTAGGTTTGTCATGAGGTGTGGCTTTGAGGGCGAAACTGCTCACCCCTTCTATAGTGGGTGCTCTTGGATATTCAGCCTCATCATTCCCGCCTCCTTTCTCTGGCCTGTTTCCTGAGGCAGCTTCATTGACTGCAGCCTGTTTTCTGTTCACGGTGTCTGTACTCTGTCTTTTCTGAGCTTTCTTATCATTAGCTTAACCGCATCTGCTGTCACCAACTAAAAAACTCTGTGAAAACAAGAAATGATGGTTTGTCTGGGCTTGGCAGCTTCTTGTGAGCAATTAGGCCTTTTCAAGCATATGGAGTTAAAGTGTTGTCAGCCTGTAAAAGGAACCCTCTAGTGATAGAATATTGCTCCAGGGGCTTGGAGAATGAAGTGAAGTTAGCAGAGACTCCTCTTGGCCAAGAAAAACACCTTGAGCTAGGAAAGCTCCTGCGACACAGCAGTGCATATGAGAACACCTGACTTCGTTCTTGCAACTCACTCAGCATCTAAGGCCCAGAGAGAGAGCTTTTCTCCTGCAAGGTCACACTGCAGAATCTGGTTTCTGGTTCAGCCCACTGATTTTTTTTCACTAAGCCTCCATAGGGACTCATTGTGTCCCAAGGACTGAAGAACAAGAGAATGATCCAGGTGACTGGATCAAACTGGGATGGCTTCCTAAGGCAAGAATTTGGTGAGGCAAATGTTGGTGACAGCATGGATGGCGCTCAGTGAGAATTGCCTTTTCTGCAATAGTTTCTTAGTCCTTTGTGGAGAGCTCAGCAAAGCCCACGGATGGCTCTCCTGAGGTTTCATGAACTCCAACACCCCCAAAATGATACCTTTCCATCTAGAATTCAGCCTTCCAAAGACTTCAAAGCCTTCCTCGTCTGCTTTACTGATAAAGATACAGTACCTACTAGATTCAGCTCATATTTTGATTTGAAGTCATGAAAGCAGCAGGGAGTGAAGTCTCAGAGGTTCTGAGTTCGATCCAACCTCTTCTCCATCCCACCAGTTTCGGTGTAAGCTCTTCCAGCCTCAAGTACCAGCTTCCCTCCCTCTATGCCTGTTCTCTCTAGTGCTATGTAAAAGAACCCGCTTCATCTTGGGGTACATCGTAAGGGCTCACCAAACATTGGCTACCCCGGTAGAAAAATGCATTTGTCAAATACCAAATATGTCACGGTAAAATATTTTGTCTTGGTTGCAACTTTTGCTTTAGGGCCGAGGCAGTTATTTGGGGCTCCAAGTCTCTCTTACCTCCCTAGCCCTGCCCTCTAATAGTACTTGTTCTCTGTGTGTAGGTTCCTTCATCTGGGATCCAGGGGCTCCCTCCCGTCGACCCACCAGATGTCACCCAGATCTACCCTGTTCCTGCAAACATCCGGCCAGTGTTGAGTAAATACCGCGTGGAGGTACAGAGCAGAGCTGGGGAGAGTGCATCCTTCCTGGGTGCTGATAGAGAGGGCTCATTGCAGTACATGGTGGCCTGCATGAGGGGAAGGGAAGGGAAGAAAGCAGGCGGATAACCCCATGCGGCCCTTTGGGCACTGTGCAGCTCTTTCCCATGGGACACGTTTCGCTCTCAGGCCGCATGTCTGCCTGGACCACATGGAAACTTGAGGGCCTGCGTGTGGCAGCCCTGGGGATCCCTTATGGACAGTTCTGCCCACCCATTCTCCTCAGGTCCTCTTCTGGGGCGTCCGTGAAATGAAGAAGGTGCAGCTCCTGTCAGTGGACCGTCCTCAGGTTCTCATCGAGTGTGGGGACGAGGAGTCAAGTCCTGCGTGATTCAGAGCTACAAGAACAACCCCAACTTCAATGTCCAGGCGGATGCTTTCGAGTGGTGCGGCCCCTGGTCCTCATCTTCCCCCTGCGTCATTTCTGCACAGGACAACTGTCTTTCCTCACCCTGCCTTGGGAAAAAATCTTCCAGAATTTTGAGTATCTTATATTTTTGACACAGAACTGTCCAATTTAGTGACCAGGCTAAATTTCCATGACGGAGTACAACAGGTTTTTGTTGTTTTGTTCTGGGACCATACCTGGCAATGCTCAGTTTACTCCTGACTCTGTGTTTACTCCTGGAGGGCTCGGGGATGCCGGTGATCAAAGCTGGGTCTGCTGCATGCAAGACAAGCACACTACCCACTGTACTTTCTCTCTGTTCCCACAATAGTTTTGTGGTTCCAGGAGGCAATCATCTAGTAAAAATCAGAACAGCTGCAATGGTTCTCAGTTCATCAGCCTTCGCTGGGAACTTAATAGAAAGGCATATTCTCAGTCTAACAGGAGTGAGAAACTCCTGTAGGTTAAAACCCTTTACCGTTAGCCTGACAATGCCCCCAGATATTGGGATTCACTTAAAGTTTGATCTAGAACAGTGTTTTTCAGCCTGTTTCCTTCTGACCTAGTCTTCCTCCTGTGATTCACTGTCCTACTAGTCACCCATCTAGTTTTGTGCTATGGTCCCTCATTTATGCAATTTTTCCTGTAGCCCTCCTTGGAATATCTTTCCTCCCCCACCCTTGTGGCGATGTGGCCCCCAATTGAGAAATTGTAATCTATAAAATACCCTAATGAACTACAGTTTAATTGTTAGACTTTAAAAACCCTTTTGTATTAATCCACATGTGAACTGATAGTACAACAGTGATGGTTTGTGGTACTTATAGTTTTGTTTATTTTATTAGTGTAACCCAAAGATGACCCTTGAACCACACAGGTGGATCTCTTGGGTCCACTCTATGTCATTTTTTTTTCTAGCTGTCAGTTTCACATTCAACCAATCACTGGTCATTAGTTCTGTGTTTATAGAACCTTACATCTCTGTAAGTTATACCTGAATATTTTACTACACAATCTTGACACCCCTAACTCATTTGCTGCTCTAGGGTTTACTGTACTTTGTTGTGCCTGATCTGGAAAGAACTGAGAAAGTTTGCTTTGTCAGACCAGTCAGTAATGATGAATTCAGATTTTGAAATTGCAAAGACGAGAACTAATGAATGTGCTTAAGCCTAGGGGATATAAGGGGAAGCAGATATGGGCCTTGGCCTGACACCCTCAGCTCCACCTCGAAGGACCCCACTTTTATTCTGTTTGAGATCATAGGTCTCAGGAGTCATCGGAGACAAAAAGTTCTGCAAGAGAACAGAAGATACTACCAGAAAGATTGAAATGGGTGGTTTTTGCAATTTATACCAGGAATGAATTATTACTACCATCTTCCCATTTGGGGTAATCACTAGCTGACTTAGGGAATTCATCAAGCTGCCAAGGTTACCTGGAGATATAGAATGGTCAGGCAGAGACAGAAGGAGGAAGAGAGGTGCCAGGCTGGCTTCTATCCAGACAGACCACCAGACCCTTCCCAGCCAATGCCCCCCCCACTCACCTCATCCTCTCCCCACAGGAACTGCCTGAGAATGAACTTCTGCACCCACCCCTGAGTATCTCCGTGGTGGACTGGAGAGCCTTTGGGAGGAGCACCCTGGTGGGGACCTACACCATCAACTGTTTGAAGCAGTTTCTCTGCAAATCCAGGGAGCCCCTGGCCATCACCTCACAAGTGGACGGGCAAGGTAGGAATTGCCTGGTAGACTAAGGAGTTGTCCAAAATCATGGTGCCCACAGGGATCTGATAAGGAAGCCTATACAGAAGTGCCCATGGTCAGCTGCCCCTTCCCAAGAATTTGCTCCTGCATGCCCTTCTGCTTCTTTTTTAAATGACTTCAGGGTCAATTCATCTATGTCTGTGACTAAGACACAAGCTCCCTTCCATCTCCACTCTCTGATATCTTCTTTGATCGACATTAATCTGGACCCTTTTGGTCTCAGATTAATGTGCACAGGAGCAAGTGAACTAGTTTTAAATTCAGGCTATACAATCATCCTTAGTTTGTTTAGTATGTTTCTCTTATATCTTCCACACACACCCTAACTGCATGCACATCTTATTTCCTGCCTTCACTCTTGGTTCCCATACCACTGATCTGTGTCAAATATAATTAGTTTACTTATCTAATTTGCTCTTTACACTGTCTGTCACTGTATCACTGTCTTCCCGTTCATCATCGATTTGCTCGAGCGGGCCCCCAGTAACATCTCCATATGTCCTGTCTCATGCTAGTAGAGCCCAAGGGATCTGCTTGCTCCAGGAACATAAAGAGCCTCAATCCATTCCGGAATGAGGTCTATAATTGTTACTGGTATTTGGCATATATATCAAATACAACACGGGTAGCTTGCCAGGCTCTGCCGTGCAGGTAGCATACTCTTGTAGGCATCTCTAAGTCCAGCATTTATTGATGAACCGCGCGCCGCTGATAGGCTGGTCAACTCTCTTTACACATTTTATTCAAAAATTCTTTGGAAATAGAACCATAAATCTCTCTGTGTACACTAACTTGCAATAACTATCTGCTGTGTCTACCCTATCTTTTCTTATCTTTTCTTTCCCCCACTTTGAACTTTTAGGCTGTCTCCAACTTCTCACCTCCACTGACAATGCTGAAACGGGGAACCTGTCTGTGTTCCTTGAGGGAAGATTCTGTGGAAATTTCTTTGGAACGCACATCCAGGAGGGAAAGATGAGTGGGTGACAGGGAATGTTCCTGTGTAATTTCCCTCTATAATTCCAGAGCCACTCTGAGGAGCAGGTTTGGTTTACACCAGCATACATCAGCCTGGTCTACTGCCTGGGGCGCCATTGTTTGTTTGAGTAGCACTTGCTATTATCTAGGTTTCTAGTCTCCATTTTGCTTTGAGTTAGTGCTGATTTTTGCCATTGTAGACAACCTTTTATTTTAGCTTGGATTTCTCTGGATGCTACTCAGCTGCACGTCTCTTCCTAAGCTTGCTGCCATCTTCATTTTCCCTTCCACAATTCAGCTGCTGACACCCCTTCCCTGCACTTTGTTTTATTTAAGTTCATTGTTTTTAAAACTTTAGATGTTAGAATCCTATAATTTGTAGGTATTGAGCAAATCCTTGGTCTATTAATTGCTAATAGTGAATATGGCTCCCATCTTTAGCAGAAATTCTTAACTTGGATATAATCACATCAAATTGGTTTTAAACATTGCAATTTGTTCTTTTGTGGTTTGTTCAGAAAATCTTGGGGAAGGAGATAGGGTTCAGCTGTAGAACACTTGCACACAACTCACCCAAGTTTGATCCCCAGTACAACATACGGTTCCCTGAACACCACCAGAAGTGCCCCTGAGCACAGGAACAGAATCCTTGAGCACAGTTGGATTTTGCTCCAGAGACCAAAAACTAAACCGAAACAAAACACATGCTTTTCACATATGGGGTCATGGGTTCTAACCCATGCACACACAAAACAAACAAACAAACAAAACCCCCTGTTATCTTTTTTATCCCTGGGTCAAAAGATCTTATCGTTAAATTAGTATTTCTTTTGCGTGTCTCAGAACTTTAATTTATCTGCATTTGTGTATGATTTGAGGTGAGAATATAGTTACAATTTAATGCACAGATTACAAAATTTTCCCCAAGTGATTTACCATTGATTTGTGTACTGTCTTCTTCTAAATCAAGAAAACATTCTAAGCCTACTTCTATTCTGATCTCTATCACTGTGCCTGGCACAAAGTAGATGCCTGTTAAGTGCTGGGTTGGATTCATGGTTTGCAACTGGGGAAAAGAAACTAGAGACCATGGCAACAACAGGGGCTTCCAATTGGAAGTTTTATAAATACTTAATTTTTACAGCAGAAAATTGAATCAATAATCCTCAGCAGAGGAGTTCTGAGTTATGCCCTTTTCTTGAATCAAGAACCAATTTAGAGCCCTCATTAAGCCAAGGATCAACCTCTGCTCTCTTTCAAGTTCCAGTGTTCATGTTCCCAGACTTCTGCTTACAAACAGGAGCTCATAGACATGTGGCCTTCCAAAGTTCCCTGAGTTAATGCACTTGGGAAATCCAATCAACACACAAGACCTGTGTGTACATCTTATTATGCTTCATTCCTATGACACCATTGATTAAAATTAGTCTGATGGATCAATAATAAATAACTATTATCTAGTATCCACCATTTACCTTACATCATGATCTCACTTACCCGTGAGAGAAGTATTTTCACTATCATTTTTGTAAATAAGGAAAGAGATATTCAAAGATGTTTAGAAATTAACCATATCTGAATCTCCATAGGTTTGATTCCCAGTATCAGAACACCAAAATGACTGCCCCGATTGATCAAACCATACTGCTGTCATTTCAGCTACTCCTGATTCGCTAAATGCCATGGAGCCCTCTGGGACCAGTAGCGCCTCCCAGGATGCTCCAGCTGACTACATCTACGTGGATGTTGAGCCGCCTCCCACAGAGGCACCTGATTCTGCCCAGGTTCAGTCAGCTGTTCTGGTTGACATTCCTGATTCACCTCCTGTGAATTCACCTCCTGTGCCAGAGGCCAAACAAAAGTCTGCAGCTCAAGAGCCACCAAAAAGATGGCAAAGCACAGGTCAGAGAGTAATCCCTCTTTCTACTCACAAGGCTGACTGAAGTTTACTTTGTAGGTGCTTCTCCTTACAACTTCTCCCATCATACTGTGACCAAGGGTAACTTCACATTTTTATGCATAAGTTTCCTGATCTGTAAAAAGAAGGCTGTTGATACCCACTGTACAGTATCACTGCAGATATAAAAATGCATATAAAACTAAATCAGATAATATATGTGAAATCAAAGTGCCAGTTTTCAAATGAAATTGCCAAATTTAATTGAATAGAAGCTTTTCTGAATTCATTAACTTGGGAACATAATAGTTTTCTCATCTAGACTGGTTCCAAAAATTCTGAGAACTTCCTTTATACTAGGTAATATGGCTAAAAAAAATATGTGCTCTCTGGATGGATTCTAAAAGACAGTTAAATTTGTCATTGTCAGCTGAGGTACTGGAAGAGGAGATGTATGTAACGGATGATAACACAAGGGTCTGAGTGATCCAAACCTCAAATCCAAGTACAACATCCTGATGTAACATTGGCTGACGGAAAGGGATAGTCCTTCTATCCCTTTCTTTAACTTCTTTAAAGGAAGTTCTAAGAGATTCCCTGCTCAGTGAATGGTAAAGACTGAATGAACAAAGCGACTGTTTGCTCAATCTGTTTCACATTCCCAATGTGACCCTCCATGACACCTCACAGATTCTCTTAATTGCACCTGCCACTTTTTGTTGATTTCTTAGTTTAAAAGATTGTGCTCCCTAGAAGGTCAAAGATGCTTCTTTCCAACATCTCTATGGCCCCTACACTTGATAGAGTGCCTGGTACACTGTAGGTACTTAAGACCCATCAGGAGTGTGGATGGATGATGGTGTGTGATGTGCCTTAAAAGCTCTGATGAGACAGCTGTTATCTCCTTTTCTCTCACACACATATCCCTGCCCAGTCTCTCATTTAGGTGTAGCAGTCATTTCTTTGCTCTACATTATGTCCCTTTATTCTCACACTGCAAACAAGGCAGGTATTATTATGGGTAGGTGGGGAAATGGAGAACCACAAAATTCACACCACTTAATGAATGATCTTAATACAGGCCTGGTTTGAAGCTCTGCCCTTTTCCTCTGCTATATTTTATCTTATGCCTGCCTCTTCCACTGGACTCTAAGCTTCCCGCATTATCTAATGCGCATTATATTTAATTCCCTTTATGTCCCCAGAGTCAAGCACATTATTCACATCTTCTTAGTAAATATGTGCTGAACAAATGGATGGATGGATGAATAAGCATATTATTGAACTTTTATTTGCTGTCGTGGTAAGAGTAGTTACAACCACAAACCTTACCAATACCTCATCCGCTCCCCAGAGGCTGCCCATGTGTTTCTTTTCCTCAGGAGATAATCAGCCAGAGACATGCAGATCCATGAAGCCTAACCCATGGTTCATTCCTCGTCTCTTTCTAGGATCCCAGGGCACTTTCTCGGAAGTCTACCAGAAGAAAGAAAAGGACCATAGCTGATGAATCTGCAGAAAACGTCATTGACTGGTGGTCTAAATATTATGCCTCTGTGAAGAAAGCATTAAAGGTAGAGTATGCCCTGAGAAGGTCATGGGATCATGAGAAAGCACAGACCCCTCTACTGTGAAATCCTCTGATTAGTCCCTCTTTAAAATTCCACTTTCTGAAGGCCCTCTTGAGAGGTGGTTCTGTTAACTACAGATGAGTGAAAATACTAGAAGGACCAGGTGCTCTCTTGTCTCTGATTTAAGAGATTCCCACCCTCTGGCTAGAGCTGATTTACATGGGCTTTGTTGGGGAGCCTCTTGGGGTCTATTCGAATATCTACTTTGAAAAAAACTATTTATGGAAGGCAGAATATTGAATCAGGACTGTAGCAGTCAATTAATTAATAAGCCTGGCATGATGATGTAAATAATTTAGTCTCCCTCTTATTTCAAAGGAAAAGGAGAGCAATTCCGAGGAGAAAAAGGATAACCCAGGTCAGTAGCTATTCAGAAAACATGGAAGGTGTGTTACAACTCCACTGCCTGCTTCCCAAAGAGACAGCAATATCAGCAGGATGACACAATTTTTAAAAGGTCGTGTAACTGATTTGAACTGAACTGCATGCAGGTCCCAAGCCTTCCTATCCAGTTCAGTGTTGAAATCCACGCCTAGGCTCATTTCCCTACATTGACAGTTTGGATACAGAAACAGTAGAGTAAAAATAGCAGCAGGCTGGATGTCAGGACAAAACAAACTTGATAAAATTGAATAGAGGTGACCTGGATTTAGGTCCTAAGACTCAGTTTACAAGGATTGAATAAATCTGGTTTGGCAGAAGCTCAAATGAAAGATGCCTGGGATTTCAGATGACCACAAACTCAGTTCAAGCCAACAGCAGATTTTAGCCTAAAATAGCAGTCACAGCAAGCTGCCGGTGGTGTTGTGTGGTGCTGCTGGAAGTGGCCAAAACCAGAGCCAGGCTCCTTATTAGCATGTTTCATTCTCAGATCATCCTTATGATATGTCACTGTGCCTTTATTTTGCAAAAGATCAAACAAGTGCAAAAGAGGTTGACTAATTTTTGTGAATTTTTTAGAGCTGGAAAACAACAGAGTTTAGGTTTTTCCTAGAACCACTCCTTAAAAAAAAATACTATACTATCTTTTTTAACTGGATGCATGATTTGGTACAAGACTCCTAACATAGTTGAGTCTTTAGTGGTTGGAGTAGATGGATTTCAAGTCTATATATCAGAGAGAGAGAGAGAGAGAGAGAGAGAGAGAGAGAGAGAGAGAGAGAGAGAGTTTAACTAAAGGCTTTGGGGTTGCTCTACCCTGAATTTTGCTAGTTCACAGGTATAATTACTTACCCTCTCTGCCTAATTCAGTGGATTCTTACTTATGCCAGAACTGGGCAGAATATTGCCTGACTCCATAAGATCCACTGCCATTGTATTTCTATGCGAGTGGCCTCTCCTATAGCTCTGCAGCTCTTACAGCAGCATTATGTGTAGCAACCCTACAACAAAACATTGCTTTATGTTTATTTAGCTAAGGAACACGACACATGCTAGAACTAAGGGGGAAAAGAAGTTTGGTTTTATTGTTCTCATCTCAATAGCCATACAAAAATATCTAACGGTTTTGACTACTAACCCACAGAGGCAAAATCAGACCAGGTAGTGGTAAACATAGAAGACAGCCCCAAGAAGAAGAAAGACAAACTTCTGAAGAAGAAACCCAAAGAAGATGAAATCCCCCAAACTGGCCACCTTGAAGGTATGTACCTACCATAGATAACACTGTCTTGGCCGCGGAGATTCAGAGAAGCTCAGAGAAAGATTCTGTTCATGCTTCCATCAACCTAGGAGTACTTTGTTTGAACTTATTTTCTCATCATTATAATCATTAGTGCAGAGAATAAAACTTTAATGGCATGAATTCAAGACAAAGAGGATTTGTCAAGTTTTCATGTTCTGTGTCCTCACACAGAGAAGGGGTGTAATTTACACTGGTTAGCCTGGATCCAGCATGGCATTTGACAAGAGTCTGATTTCCCCTTGGTTCATGTCTTGAAGTTTGGCATCAGCAAGCAGCTGTGAACACAGTCACAATAGCAGGAATTTTAACTCTACAGTAAACTTCATTAGATCAGCCTTTATAACAGCCAGAGGCTACTAACTGGAGGCATATTTATGAATATGAAAAGTCAGAGAATGAAAATTATGTATCAAGATTACCAATTTGGATAAGCTATTTTATAAGAAATTTGAGTTAGTCATATAATTATGTTACCAAGCCTGCAACTCAATTTAATTTTGCATTTATTTATAGTTTCCACTTGTAGAATTCAAGTCTATATGAATTACAATAAAAACCAATATCTTACCACTTGATATGTTCTAGATTAAACATTTGGCTGACATTTGTTGACTCAAATTTTCTCAAAATTAATAGTCTACAGGCAGAAATTAATAACATTAATTAGCTATAAACAATTTGTCATATTCACATTTTTATAATTTTAATTTTAATTCAGATTTAATTCTTAACATTTCAAAGTTTATCAAAAAAAGTTTTACAGATTTCAGAGTAGTAGGTTTAGGAGTGCTAAGTCAGTCATATTATTTTGCTAAAGAGAAATTAATATCATCATTTACATTTTTCCAAGGGGCATATATTAGACTGCTTAGAGAATCTTGTCATTTCTCATTAAACCAATCCTGGGGTTTTCTTCCTCTGAACACGTTCTTCTCCCTTCCCCCTTTTCTCTAAAGATATACGATGGTGATCTTGAGAGTCATTTCAACAATTTTCAAGACTGGGTGAAAACGTTTGAGCTCTTCAGAGGCAAATCTACGGAAGAAGACCATGGCCTGGATGGAGATCGAGTCATAGGGAAGTTTAAGGCAGGTTCCAATGTTAGCCCTTTCATTTGTATCTTCCAACCTATATATCAGATGGGACAATTCTGTTGTGGAATACATGTAAAGAAATTCCTTCTTTATTCAAGAATTCTATAAGATTGAATGTCAGTCTTTGGAAATATTGGGTTCATGATCTGTGAACTGAGCTGGAACTCAGTCTATGGAATACAATCAATCAGAATTGTTCCTTGAAAAGATCATTGAACATTACCATTCTTATCACATTTATCCCCTACCAAATAAGTAATTCCTTTACAACTCTTTAGTTGGATGATTGAACCAGATCACACAAATGTATCAGTTGGCAGACTTGTGATGTCAGGACCACAAAATTCTATTGGACAATGACTCGGAACTGATTGCATACCAGACCTTTTGTACCCTATGTGGTATGTTGGAAATATCATGGACATTGATTGTAATTGTTAGTCTGGCTTTAATCATAATTATAATACTAACTAGCCTCATGATCTTGAATAGTTCTTTTTTTTTTTTTAATTTTTTATTATACCACAGTGAAACATACAATTACAAAGGTGATCATAATTGGTTCTTGGTAATACAGTATACCAGCACCCATCCCTCCACCAGTGCCCCATTTCCACCACCAATGTACCCCCACCCCCTCCTGCCCACCCCCATGCTGCCTTAATAGCAGGTACCCCAGTTTCCTCTCTTTCTCTCTCTCTCTCTCTCTCTGTCTCTGCATCTCTCTGCCTCTTCTTTTACACATTGTGGCTAGCCCTGCAGATATTTAGAGTTTATCACTTAAGTCTCTTTGTGTATATTCAATGGTGAGTCTTAATCTGCCATTACCATTTCCCACATTTAGTAAAACACTGGTATCTATTTATGTCGTATTAATGAATGCAGTCATTCTATATCTGTCCTTTTCCTTCTGACTAATTTCACTCAGCATGATAGTCTCCATGTCCCTCCATTTGCAGGTAAATTTCATAATGTCATCTTTTCTGACAGCCGCATAGTATTCCATAGTGTAGATGAACCACAGTTTCTTTAGCCAGTCCTCTGTTCTCGGGCATTTAGGTTGTTTCCAGATTCTAGCTATAGTGAATAGCGCAGAGATGAATAAAGAAGTACAGATAGTGTTTCTGCTATGTGTTTTTCGGTCTCTCGGGTATATTCCCAGGAGTGCTATTGCTGGATCAAATGGGAGCTCAATATCTAGTTTTCGGAGGAATGCCCATATTGTTTTCCAAAAGGGCTGGACCAGTCGGCACTCCCACCAACAGTGGATCAGAGTCCCTTTTTCCCCACATCCACGCCAGCACTGGTTGTTCTTGCTGTTTTGGATGTGTGCCAGTCTCTGTGGTGTGAGATGGTACCTCATTGTTGTTTTGATTTGCATCTCCCTGATGATTAAAGATGAAGAACACTTTTTCATATGCCTTTTGGCCATTCGAATTTCTTCTTTTTTGGAAGCTTCTGTTCATTTCTTCTCCCCATTTTTTGATGGGGTTGGCTGTTTTTTTCTTGTGGAGTGCTACCAGTGCCTGATATATCCTGGATATTAACCCCTTGTCAGATGGGTATTGGGTGAATATCCTTTCCCACTCTGTGGATTGTCTTTGTATCTTGGTCACCGTTTCTTTTGAGGTGCAGAAGCTTTTTAGTTTTATATAATCCCATTTGTTTATCTTTGCTTCCATTTGCTTGGTCAGTGGTGTGTCATCTTTAAAGATACTTTTCGTTTCGATGTCGTAGAGCCGTTTCTCCTATGTTTTCTTCGATGTACCTTATAGATTCATGTCTGATGTTGAGATCTAGAATCCATTTTGATCTGACTTTTGTGCATGGCGTTAGAAGGAGGTCTAAGTTCATTTTTTTACATGTAGCTGCCCAGTTTTCCCAGCACCATTTGTTGAAGAGGCTTTCTTTGCTCCACGTAATATTTTTTTGCTCCTTTATCGAAGATTAAGTGGTTGTATATTTGAGAATGTGTTTCAGGATACTCAGTTCTATTCCATAGGTCTACAGGTCTGTCTCTATACCAATACCACACTGTCTTAATTACAACTGCTCTGTAGTAGAGCTTGAGGTTGGGGAAAGTGATACCTCCCATCTTCTTTTTCCCAAGGATTGCTTTAGCTATTCGTGGAGTTTTATTATTCCATACAAATTTCAGGAGTGTTTGTTCAATTTCTTTGAAGAACATCATGGGTATCTTTATAGGGACCGCATTGAATCTGTATAAAGCTCTAGGGAGTATTACCATTTTGATAATGTTGATCCTTCCGATCCATGAGCAGGGAATATGTCTCCATTTCCTCAGGTCTTCTTTTATTTCCTGAAGTAACGTTTTGTAGTTTTCTTTGTAGAGATCCTTTACATTCTTTGTCAAACTGATTCCTAGGTATTTGATTTTCTGCGGCGCAATTGTGAATGGGATAGTTTCTTTAATGTCCCTTTCTTCTCTTTCGCTGTTTGCATATAGGAAGGCCATTGACTTTTGGGTATTGATTTTGTACCCTGCTACTCTGCTATAGGAATGTATTATTTCTAGGAGCCTCTTGGTAGAGAGTTTCGGGTTTTCCAGGTATAATATCATGTCATCTGCAAATAGTGATAACTTGGCTTCTTCCCTTCCTATCTGGATGCCCTTAATGTCTTTTTTCTTCCCTGATTGCTATAGCAAGTACTTCCAGTACTATATTGAATAGAAGTGGTGAGAGTGGGCAGCCTTGTCTTGTCCCTGATCTTAAGGGGAAGGCTTTCAGTTTTTCCCCATTGAGAATGATGCTCGCTGTGGGCTTGTAGTAGATGGCCTGGATTATCTTGAGGAAGGTTCCTTCAATCCCCATTTTACGGAGAGCTTTCATCATGAACGGGTGTTGGATCTTGTCAAATGCCTTCTCTGCATCTATTGATATGATCATATGGTTTTTATTTTTCTTTTTGTTGATATGATGTATTATGTTGATTGACTTGCGAATGTTGAACCATCCTTGCATTCCCGGGATGAATCCCACTTGGTCATGGTGTATAATCTTTTTGATGACTCTTTGGATTCTATTTGCTAGTATTTTGTTGAAGATCTTAGCATCTGTATTCATCAGGGAGATTGGTCTGTAGTTTTCCTTTTTTGGTGGCATCTTTGTCTGCTTTGGGTATCAGGGTGATATGTGCCTCGTAAAAGCTATTTGGGAGTGTTTTTGTTTCTTCAATTTGTTGGAAGAGCTTAAAAAAGAATTGGGAGTAGGTCCTCTTTAAAGGTTTTGTAGAATTCACTGGTGAATCCATCTGGACCTGGGCTTTTGTGTTTGGGGAGACTTTTGATTACTGATTCTATTTCCTCGATGGAGATAGGTTTGTTGAGGTATTCCAAATCTTCTTGTTGCAGACTTGGGAAGCTATAGGAATTCAGGAATTTGTCCATTTCTTCTAGGTTTTCTTGTTTTGTGGCGTACAGGCTCTCATAGTAATCTCTGATGATCTTTTGAATTTCTGTGGTTTCTGTTGTGATGTCCCCCGTTTTCATTTCTGATTCTATTTATTTGGGTTCTCTCTTTTCCTTTTCTTACAAGTCTTGCAAGTGGTTTGTCAATCTTGTTTATTTTTTCAAAGAACCAGCTTTTGGTTTCGTTGATCTTCTGGATTGTTTTTTGACATTCCATCTCATTGATTTCTGCTCTAAGTTTTATTATTTCTTTCTTTCTGCTTGGGTTGGGTTCCTTTTGTTGATCACTCTCTAAGATCTTAAGTTGTGAAGTCAGACTGTTTATGATGGCCTTTTCTTCTTTTCTGATAAATGCTTGAAGAGCTATGAACTTGCCTCTTAACACTGCTTTTGCTGTATCCCACAAGTTCTGGTAATTCGTGTCTTCAGTCTCATTTGTTTCCAGGAATCTTTGGATTTCCTCTTTGATTTCTTTTTATGACTTGCTGGTTGTTCAGCAGTGAGCTGTTTAGTTTCCAGGTACTTGGTATTGGTCTCCGTTTTTGTGTACAATTAACTTCTATTTTCAGTGCCTCATGGTCTGAAAAAGTAGTTGGCACAATTTCTATCTTCTTGATTTTATGGAGGTATGATTTATGGCTCAGCATGTGATCTATTTTGGAGTATGTTCCGTGGGCACTGGAGAAGAAAGTGTATTCAGCTTTTTGGGGGTGAAATGCCCTGTATATGTCTACCAGCCCTCTTTCCTCCATCTCTTCTTTAAGGGCCAGTATTTCCTTGGTAAGTTTCAATCTTGTTGATCTATCCAGGGTTGATAGAGCAGTGTTGAAGTCTCCAACTACAATTGTGTTGTTGTCAATGTCTTCTTTGAAGTCTATTAGTAGTTGTTTTAGGTATTTTGCTGGCCCCTCGTTGGGTGCATATATGTTTAATAGCGTGATTTCTTCCTGATATATGCATCCCTTGACTATTAAGAAGTGACCTTCACTGTCCCTTCTGACCTTCTTCAGCCTGAAGTCTATGTTGTCAGATACCAGTATGGCTACCCCAGCCTTTTTGGATGGGTTGTTTGAATGAAGGATTGTTTTCCAGCCTTTTATTTTGAGCCTGTCTTTGCTCCGATTGTTCAGGTGTGTTTCTTGCAGGCAGCAGAATGTCGGATTCAATTTTTTGATCCATTGTGCCACTCTGTGTCTCTTAACTGGTGCATTTAGACCATTGACATTGAGAGAGATTATTGTCATGGGATTTTGTGCCATCTTTCTGAATAGGTTGGTTGTTCTTTTTGGGTTATGTCTCGTCTTATAGTAGATCTTTCAGTCCTTCTTTTAAGGTTGGTTTTGATTTTACAAAGTTCCTAAGCTGTTGTTTATCCAAGAAGTTGTATATCTGTCCTTCAAATCTGAGCGAGAGTTTAGCCGGATAAAGAATTCTTGCTGAGGCATTCATTTCATTAAGTTTTTTCACTATATCCCACCACTGCCTTCGGGCTTGGAGGGTGTCTTCTGAGAAGTCTGCTGAAAGTCGAATGGATGCTCCTTTGTATACAATTTCCTTCTTTGATCTTGCTGCCTGAAGAATTATGTCTCTGTCTATGGCATCCATTACTTTGACTAGGATGTGTCTTGGGGTCTTTCTATTGGGGTCTCTTCTTGCTGGTACGCGTCGGGCTTCTTGGATCTGGATGCCTTCGTCCTTTAACTCGGGGAACTTTTCAGCCAGGATGTTTTTAACTGTTTTAATTTCCTTGGGGTTACTTTCTTGTCCCTCTGGGACTCCTATGATTCTTATGTTGTTCCGCCTGGCTTCATCCCATTGTTCTCTGTTTCGTTGCTGATCCATTATCCGGTCTTTTTCCATCTTATGTAGATCTCTGAGTGCTTTCTGCAGCTCATCTTCAGTCTCACTGATTCTCTCTTCCGCTGCTGTCATCCTACTATTCAGAGCCCCGATTGTGTTTTTCATTTCGTCTACTGAGTTTTTAAGCGATGATATTTCTATTTGCATGGTTCTCATTTCTGCTCTCATTTCCTCCCGTAGTTTATTGACAGCCCTTTCAACTGCTTCGTTTATGTTCTCCTGTATTTTATTGGACATCTGCTCAATTTTTTTCGTTGAGCTCCTTAAACATCCTACCAATTTCTTCTCTGGTTTCACTGTCAGAGAGATCATGCACATCTGTATTCTTTTTGAGTCTTCAGGGTCGATTCCTTCATCTGTTCTTCGAGCTGGGGATCTGCGTTGTTTCCCCATGGTGTTGTGGTGTTCAGGGATAGATTCCTCTGGTGTACTGTTTCTTTTTTCTTGAGGGTATTACCTTCCCTTGGTGTGGAAATTCCTAGTTTTTCTATTAATAAGCGGCCGCGTTAGCGGCCGCCCGCCTGCCAGCCACACACCCCAGGGAGGTAGGGTACCTGAGATGCAGACAGGCCGGTGTGAGAGTTCAAAATGACCGTTTACTTCCGGTTCCGCTCGGACTTCTGGGGGGTTGTAGTTCCACCTTCTGCCGAGACCCGGGGCTCTACCACGGCCCCAGGCGCCCGCCCGGCCAGCCACACACCCCAGGGAGGTAGGGTACCTGAGATGCAGACAGGCCGGTGTGAGAGTTCAAAATGACCGTTTACTTCCGGTTCCGCTCGGACTTCTGGGGGTTGTAGTTCCACCTTCTGCCGAGACCCGGGGCTCTACCACGGCCCCAGGCGCCCGCCCGGCCAGCCACACACCCCAGGGAGGTAGGGTACCTGAGATGCAGACAGGCCGGTGTGAGAGTTCAAAATGACCGTTTACTTCCGGTTCCGCTCGGACTCTTCGGGGGTTGTAGTTCCACCTTCTGCCGAGACCCGGGGCTCTACCACGGCCCCAGGCGCCCGCCCGGCCAGCCACACACCCCAGGGAGGTAGGGTACCTGAGATGCAGACAGGCCGGTGTGAGAGTTCAAAATGACCGTTTACTTCCGGTTCCGCTCGGACTTCTGGGGGTTGTAGTTCCACCTTCTGCCGAGACCGCGGGCTCTACCACGGCCCCAGGCGCCCGCCCGGCCAGCCACACACCCCAGGGAGGTAGGGTACCTGAGATGCAGACAGGCCGGTGTGAGAGTTCAAAATGACCGTTTACTTCCGGTTCCGCTCGGACTTCTGGGGGTTGTAGTTCCACCTTCTGCCGAGACCGGGGCTCTACCACGGCCCCAGGCGCCCGCCCGGCCAGCCACACACCCCAGGGAGGTAGGGTACCTGAGATGCAGACAGGCCGGTGTGAGAGTTCAAAATGACCGTTTACTTCCGGTTCCGCTCGGACTTCTGGGGGGTTGTAGTTCCACCTTCTGCCGAGACCCGGGGCTCTACCACGGCCCCAGGCGCCCGCCCGGCCAGCCACACACCCCAGGGAGGTAGGGTACCTGAGATGCAGACAGGCCGGTGTGAGAGTTCAAAATGACCGTTTACTTCCGGTTCCGCTCGGACTTCTGGGGGTTGTAGTTCCACCTTCTGCCGAGACCCGGGGCTCTACCACGGCCCCAGGCGCCCGCCCGGCCAGCCACACACCCCAGGGAGGTAGGGTACCTGAGATGCAGACAGGCCGGTGTGAGAGTTCAAAATGACCATTTACTCCGGTTCCGCTCGGACTTCTGGGGGTTGTAGTTCCACCTTCTGCCGAGACCCGGGGCTCTACCACGGCCCCAGGCGCCCGCCCGGCCAGCCACACACCCCAGGGAGGTAGGGTACCTGAGATGCAGACAGGCCGGTGTGAGAGTTCAAAATGACCGTTTACTTCCGGTTCCGCTCGGACTTCTGGGGGTTGTAGTTCCACCTTCTGCCGAGACCGGGGCTCTACCACGGCCCCAGGCGCCCGCCCGGCCAGCCACACACCCCAGGGAGGTAGGGTACCTGAGATGCAGACAGGCCGGTGTGAGAGTTCAAAATGACCGTTTACTTCCGGTTCCGCTCGGACTTCTGGGGGTTGTAGTTCCACCTTCTGCCGAGACCCGGGGCTCTACCACGGCCCCCAGGCGCCCGCCCGGCCAGCCACACACCCCAGGGAGGTAGGGTACCTGAGATGCAGACAGGCCGGTGTGAGAGTTCAAAATGACCGTTTACTTCCGGTTCCGCTCGGACTTCTGGGGGTTGTAGTTCCACCTTCTGCCGAGACCCGGGGCTCTACCACGGCCCCAGGCGCCGGCCCGGCCAGCCACACACCCCAGGGAGGTAGGGTACCTGAGATGCAGACAGGCCGGTGTGAGAGTTCAAAATGACCGTTTACTTCCGGTTCCGCTCGGACTTCTGGGGGTTGTAGTTCCACCTTCTGCCGAGACCGGGGCTCTACCACGGCCCCAGGCGCCCGCCCGGCCAGCCACACACCCCAGGGAGGTAGGGTACCTGAGATGCAGACAGGCCGGTGTGAGAGTTCAAAATGACCGTTTACTTCCGGTTCCGCTCCGGACTTCTGGGGGGTTGTAGTTCCACCTTCTGCCGAGACCCGGGGCTCTACCACGGCCCCAGGCGCCCGCCCGGCCAGCCACACACCCCAGGGAGGTAGGGTACCTGAGATGCAGACAGGCCGGTGTGAGAGTTCAAAATGACCATTTACTTCCGGTTCCGCTCGGACTTCTGGGGGTTGTAGTTCCACCTTCTGCCGAGACCGGGGGCTCTACCACGGCCCCAGGCGCCCGCCCGGCCAGCCACACACCCCAGGGAGGTAGGGTACCTGAGATGCAGACAGGCCGGTGTGAGAGTTCAAAATGACCATTTACTTCCGGTTCCGCTCGGACTTCTGGGGGTTGTAGTTCCACCTTCTGCCGAGACCCGGGGCTCTACCACGGCCCCAGGCGCCGCCCGGCCAGCCACACACCCCAGGGAGGTAGGGTACCTGAGATGCAGACAGGCCGGTGTGAGAGTTCAAAATGACCGTTTACTTCCGGTTCCGCTCGGACTTCTGGGGGTTGTAGTTCCACCTTCTGCCGAGACCCGGGGCTCTACCACGGCCCCAGGCGCCCGCCCGGCCAGCCACACACCCCAGGGAGGTAGGGTACCTGAGATGCAGACAGGCCGGTGTGAGAGTTCAAAATGACCGTTTACTTCCGGTTCCGCTCGGACTTCTGGGGGTTGTAGTTCCACCTTCTGCCGAGACCGGGGCTCTACCACGGCCCCAGGCGCCGGCCCGGCCAGCCACACACCCCAGGGAGGTAGGGTACCTGAGATGCAGACAGGCCGGTGTGAGAGTTCAAAATGACCATTTACTTCCGGTTCCGCTCGGACTTCTGGGGGTTGTAGTTCCACCTTCTGCCGAGACCCGGGGCTCTACCACGGCCCCAGGCGCCGCCCGGCCAGCCACACACCCCAGGGAGGTAGGGTACCTGAGATGCAGACAGGCCGGTGTGAGAGTTCAAAATGACCGTTTACTTCCGGTTCCGCTCGGACTTCTGGGGGTTGTAGTTCCACCTTCTGCCGAGACCGGGGCTCTACCACGGCCCCAGGCGCCCGCCCGGCCAGCCACACACCCCAGGGAGGTAGGGTACCTGAGATGCAGACAGGCCGGTGTGAGAGTTCAAAATGACCATTTACTTCCGGTTCCGCTCGGACTTCTGGGGGTTGTAGTTCCACCTTCTGCCGAGACCGGGGCTCTACCACGGCCCCAGGCGCCGCCCGGCCAGCCACACACCCCAGGGAGGTAGGGTACCTGAGATGCAGACAGGCCGGTGTGAGAGTTCAAAATGACCATTTACTTCCGGTTCCGCTCGGACTTCTGGGGGTTGTAGTTCCACCTTCTGCCGAGACCCGGGGCTCTACCACGGCCCCAGGCGCCGCCGGCCCGGCCACCACACCCCAGGGAGGTAGGGTACCTGAGATGCAGACAGGCCGGTGTGAGAGTTCAAAATGACCGTTTACTTCCGGTTCCGCTCGGACTTCTGGGGGTTGTAGTTCCACCTTCTGCCGAGACCCGGGGGCTCTACCACGCCCCAGGCGCCCGGCCCGGCCAGCCACACACCCCAGGGAGGTAGGGTACCTGAGATGCAGACAGGCCGGTGTGAGAGTTCAAAATGACCGTTTACTTCCGGTTCCGCTCGGACTTCTGGGGGTTGTAGTTCCACCTTCTGCCGAGACCCGGGGCTCTACCACGGCCCCAGGCGCTGGCCCGGCCAGCCACACACCCCAGGGAGGTAGGGTACCTGAGATGCAGACAGGCCGGTGTGAGAGTTCAAAATGACCATTTACTCCGGTTCCGCTCGGACTTCTGGGGGTTGTAGTTCCACCTTCTGCCGAGACCGGGGCTCTACCACGGCCCCAGGCGCCGCCCGGCCAGCCACACACCCCAGGGAGGTAGGGTACCTGAGATGCAGACAGGCCGGTGTGAGAGTTCAAAATGACCGTTTACTTCCGGTTCCGCTCGGACTTCTGGGGGTTGTAGTTCCACCTTCTGCCGAGACCGGGGCTCTACCACGGCCCCAGGCGCCGCCCGGCCAGCCACACACCCCAGGGAGGTAGGGTACCTGAGATGCAGACAGGCCGGTGTGAGAGTTCAAAATGACCGTTTACTTCCGGTTCCGCTCGGACTTCTGGGGTTGTAGTTCCACCTTCTGCCGAGACCCGGGGCTCTACCACGGCCCCAGGCGCCCGCCCGGCCAGCCACACACCCCAGGGAGGTAGGGTACCTGAGATGCAGACAGGCCGGTGTGAGAGTTCAAAATGACCATTTACTTCCGGTTCCGCTCGGACTTCTGGGGGTTGTAGTTCCACCTTCTGCCGAGACCGGGGCTCTACCACGGCCCCAGGCGCCCGCCCGGCCAGCCACACACCCCAGGGAGGTAGGGTACCTGAGATGCAGACAGGCCGGTGTGAGAGTTCAAAATGACCGTTTACTTCCGGTTCCGCTCGGACTTCTGGGGGGTTGTAGTTCCACCTTCTGCCGAGACCGGGGCTCTACCACGGCCCCAGGCGCCGCCCGGCCAGCCACACACCCCAGGGAGGTAGGGTACCTGAGATGCAGACAGGCCGGTGTGAGAGTTCAAAATGACCATTTACTTCCGGTTCCGCTCGGACTTCTGGGGGTTGTAGTTCCACCTTCTGCCGAGACCGGGGCTCTACCACGGCCCCAGGCGCCCGGCCCGGCCAGCCACACACCCCAGGGAGGTAGGGTACCTGAGATGCAGACAGGCCGGTGTGAGAGTTCAAAATGACCATTTACTTCGGTTCCGCTTCGGACTTCTGGGGGTTGTAGTTCCACCTTCTGCCGGGACCGGGGGCTCTACCACGGCCCCAGGCGCCCGGCCCGGCCAGCCACACACCCCAGGGAGGTAGGGTACCTGAGATGCAGACAGGCCGGTGTGAGAGTTCAAAATGACCGTTTACTTCCGGTTCCGCTCGGACTTCTGGGGGTTGTAGTTCCACCTTCTGCCGAGACCGGGGCTCTACCACGGCCCCAGGCGCCGGCCCGGCCAGCCACACACCCCAGGGAGGTAGGGTACCTGAGATGCAGACAGGCCGGTGTGAGAGTTCAAAATGACCATTTACTTCCGGTTCCGCTCGGACTTCTGGGGGTTGTAGTTCCACCTTCTGCCGAGACCGGGGCTCTCCACCACGGCCCCAGGCGCCCGGCCCGCCAGCCACACACCCCAGGGAGGTAGGGTACCTGAGATGCAGACAGGCCGGTGTGAGAGTTCAAAATGACCGTTTACTTCCGGTTCCGCTCGGACTTCTGGGGGTTGTAGTTCCACCTTCTGCCGAGACCGGGGCTCTACCACGGCCCCAGGCGCCCGGCCGCCAGCCCACACACCCCAGGGAGGTAGGGTACCTGAGATGCAGACAGGCCGGTGTGAGAGTTCAAAATGACCGTTTACTTCCGGTTCCGCTCGGACTTCTGGGGGTTGTAGTTCCACCTTCTGCCGAGACCGGGGCTCTACCACGGCCCCAGGCGCCGGCCCGCCAGCCACACACCCCAGGGAGGTAGGGTACCTGAGATGCAGACAGGCCGGTGTGAGAGTTCAAAATGACCATTTACTTCCGGTTCCGCTCGGACTTCTGGGGGTTGTAGTTCCACCTTCTGCCGAGACCGGGGCTCTACCACGGCCCCAGGCGCCGCCCGGCCAGCCACACACCCCAGGGAGGTAGGGTACCTGAGATGCAGACAGGCGGTGTGAGAGTTCAAAATGACCGTTTACTTCGGTTCCGCTCGGACTTCTGGGGGTTGTAGTTCCACCTTCTGCCGAGACCCGGGGCTCTACCACGGCCCCAGGCGCCGGCCCGGCCAGCCACACACCCCAGGGAGGTAGGGTACCTGAGATGCAGACAGGCTGGTGTGAGAGTTCAAAATGACCGTTTACTTCCGGTTCCGCTCGGACTTCTGGGGGTTGTAGTTCCACCTTCTGCGGAGCCCCGGGGCTCTACCATGGCCCTAGGCACCCGCCCGCCAGCCACACACCCCAGGGAGGTAGGGTACCTGAGATGCAGACAGGCCGGTGTCGAGTAGTTCTTTTTAAAAACTTCTTTTAATTTAATCACCATGAGATATACAATTACAAAGCTGTTCATGATTGAATTTCCAGTCATATAGTGTTCCAACACCCCAGCCTTTCACCAATGTCACCACTTTCCCCTCCTTCCGGTCCCCATGCAACCCCCACAGCCTGCCTATATTGGCAGACATTTCTCTGTCTGTCTGTTGGTCTGTCTGTCTGTCTGTCTGTCTGTCTGTCTGTCTGTCTGTCTGTCTGTCTCTCTCTCTCTGTCAGCTTTCTTTAGGCACTGTGATTTGCAATACAGTTACTGAAAAGGTGTCATGCACATTACTTTACTTCCTTTCAGCACTCAGTTGTGTCCAGAGTAATCATTTCCAACTGTCATTATCATAGTAGCATATGTGTCTGTCCTAATTGTACTCCCCCTCTCCCTTTGCGGTAGCTCCCTACCATGGACCAATCATCCTGGCCCTTTTCTAATAGTTTTTGACTTCCTTGAGCCTTGGTTTGCAGCATCTGGAAATAGAAATACTATAGTCCAAAGAGAATGAGACAAGGGGAGAGAGCACCAACTGTGGAGACTCTCAGCACCTCCACTGTGCTCCCCTTCTGCTCCTCACCTCACAGCCCCATGAGAAGGGTGTTACATGCTGTGCCCTGAAGAACATTTGAGAACACCTAGAGGGTATTAGCGCTAACCCAGGTCCTATCAAACTACACTCCTTTTTTCAGATGATGTCGTCTGACTTTGGGGGGGTGGGGGAGAGGGACAGGACTTATGATTATTTTATATCAATGGGTCCACATATTGTGTTTCCAGGGCTCCTTCTGCATCTACAAAAGCCCTGAGGATTCTGGCACTGAGGACAGTGGGCAGCTGAGAATCCAGCAAAAGGGGCCCCCCCCAACCACCCCGTCAAAGTTCTGATCAGAGTCTACATTGTGGCTGTGAGTTATGTTCGTTTACTCTCCAGGGGTGTCCCAGTCATCTCAGCTGCTGCAACAGGACACCAGAGGCACTAACCTGTGGGGACATAAACCACAGACTCTTTCTCTGGTGCTGGTGCCTAGAAATCCACAGTGGAGGTGTTGTAGGGGTTGGTTTCTGCTAAGGCTTCGCTTCTACAGGAAGCTGCCACTTGCTCAACCTTCAGATGGCCTTTCCTCTGTGGAAATGTGGAGGGGATAACAAAAAAAGTGGGAAGAGAGAAATCTGGCAGCTCTTCGTCTATTTTTAGGACGCTGGTCCTATCACATGTGAGTTCCAGTCAGAAGCCTCACTTTATCTTCGTTGCCTTCTAAAGATATGCTGTCCAAATATAGTAACATTAAGGGTAGGGATGCAATAAATGAGTTTTGAGATGACAAAGTTCAGTTCATGATAGAGGGCATAAGGCTTGGTCAGTAACACAGACATTTACAGGCTTTTCACTCCAGAAAAAATATTTCCCAGACATAGAGAACTGCTCTGGGGAACTTTATTTTCTCCCGCATTTACTCACCAGCTGCTCAGGATAGTAAATGGGACAGAAGCAAGAAGCTCACAGGCAAAACTGTTATAAAGGAAGAAGCAGAATAGAGCAGGGTAGATGCCTGCGAAATCCTCTCCCTACCACATGCACTATCATGAAATTATATTTCTAATGTATTTTCAAGAACAGTATTATCACTGCCCTAGACTTTCTACTTTCTACTTATAAAATCACTTGTCACTTGTCTTCCTGTTGTTCATCAATTTGCCCGACGGGCGCCAGTACACATCTCCATTCATTGAAAATGAGGTCCATTATTGTTACTGTTGTTGGCATGTTGAATACACACACAAGTAGCTTGCCAGGCTATGCCATGGCTCTGGGTTCATCCCAGGGGTCCCAGTCTTTTCTCTGTCAGACAATCAACTACCCAGGGCCCACAGGGCAGAGCCCTGGGAGTGGACAAGTCTGTCTCCTGTCTGCCACCTGCTGACACAGCGGGCACCACAGCCACAGCAACCCCTTGAGGGGCAGACTAATAAAATCACTAAACTTTAATAGTATGAACTTTTAGGCTTGATCACTGGGACATTCAAGGCCAAATAGGATACTAAACAAAGTAACTCAGCAAGGTTGAACCTTGATGGTTCATAAATGTGTTTCTCCTGATCCTGGACTTGATTCTTATGATCATGTCAGATTCCAGCACTGTTACTATGCATTAACTCCTGTGATGAAATTGACTTTTTTTGAGAAATATAAAGGAAGTCTTAAAGAAAGATAATTGAGTATTTTAGAATGCTGAGGGAGTTCCTAAGTTTCCCTTTTTTCCCTTTCCCTTCAGCAGTAGCAGCAGAACCATTAGTCAATCATTATTAGGAAGTGTTGTAATGAAAATATGAATCTCTGTCCTCAGGTGACCCAGTATAGTAGGAAGAGGAGAGCCCCTATAAGGAAATTAAGATAAAGCACTTTTATTGAATGCCTAAGAGATAGCTGAGACTAGCCTTTTCAAAATTTTGCTCTCATGTCTTGAGATTTATATGAGTTAGATATTTGGAGAATTCATATATACTGGATGTTTAATTTGCCTTACTTTGGATACATGTCTTAATTTCAAATAAATTTGAAAAATTGTGGGAACAATAATTTATTCCCTCCTTTAACCCCCTGAAATTTTCCTTGAAAGTCCATCAAAAGATTTGGGAATGCCCAAAAGCAAGGATACTTGTTTAACTGTCGAATCTAACTACATTTTCTAAACATATTTTTCCCTCTGCTAAGAAAGCTCTGGAGACTGGCTTCTATAGAATCAAAGTCTATCAAAACTAAAGTAGAGAATTAAGAAATAGTAGGAGAAAAAAATATGGACTATAGAAAAAAGAGTATTATTTAATTAAAGAACATTATTCAATTAAATAAGTATTTCATTATTAAAATTTAATAACTGCTAGTTATTTTAAATAATAAAGTATTTATTCAGAAGTACCACGAACTGGAGAGATCATACAGCAAGTAAAGTGCTTGCCTTGCATGTAGTCAACCCAGATTCAATCCTAGTATCCTATATGGTCCCCAAGCCTGCCAGAATGACTCCTGAGCACAGAGTCAGGAATAACCCCTGACCACTGGTATCCGAGAGAGAGGGGAGTGGGAGACGAGAGAGAGACTTACAGCACATCTTTCTGTGTCCAGTACTCTAAACAAAGACAAAAGTATAGATCAGATTCCTGCTGAGAACAGCCTGCAGAGGAAGGGCTTGGGCTGGAACTTTAAGGAAGGAAGAGCTAGAGGATGATGGCCCTGAGCTGCAGGAAGTGGGTAATTTCACTGCACACAAGGGCAGTCAATGCTTTCAATGACATTTCTAGGATAATGGATGGTTGTCTCTCAAACTATTACCTAATTAATTAGCTAAGTAATAAGTTAATTTAAAAACCTTTTTAATTTGATAAAATGCACAAGTTTAGAAAGATGCTGAGTAGAGAATAATCTCAGGTGTCACGTCTCTAAGATTGCATCCATAGACACAGCTTACCTTGTGTGTTCACTTGCAAACACATCATATCTAGTATACATGTCTACAGCCACAGCCAGGCATTCACTTAATGGAATCCTGCTTCATGTTTATCTTCTATTTTTTAATTAATAAATGTTTTAATTATTCTACAAAAAAGCATGATGGGGTTTCCTCATCCTTTTTACTAGTTGTCTAGTGCTTTCCTGAATAAATATAGTATCTGGTCATTCAACAGGTATTAAGAATACAACATATATTAAGAATATATATTATTCTATATTATTCTTTCATTCAACATATATTAAGAATACACTGTTATAGGATCTGGTGATAAAATAATAAAGAGAAATAAATGTCGTTCTCATAGAACTGATATCCTAATCTCTATACTGTTTATAATCATGTTAATTCTAATCAAATTAATGCTAATCAAGCCAATACTAATCGTGGACATTATGCTATCTCCATTAAATTGTATGGGATTTAAGATGGAGTGAAAGTTAGGAACAGGGGCTGGAAGCGATAGCATATTGAGTAGGGTGTTTGCTTTTGCACGCAGTTGACCTGGGCTAACAGAGTTCTATCCTCCTATCCCATTTGGCCCTGAGCACAGTTAGGAGTAATTAAAAGTACAGAGCCAGGGAAGAATCTCTGAGCATCTACAGTGTGACCCAAAAAGAAGAAAAAGTTAAGGGAAGAGATAAATGAATGGTGAGAGATAACTTCTATGCAGAGAGTTAAAGTTAGGTGATATGATGAGAATAAATGCTAAATGGATGGCTTTGGATTCAATGCCTCCATAAGTAGTTCTCATATAGAATATTTATAATTTTGAGCTATTAAACAATACTTGGACAAGCATCCTCAAAACACCTTTTGTACCCTAGCTTCAAAGGATGAGATCACTCCTTCTGTAAGATAGAGTCTAAAAACCTGGATTATTTCTCACTTGTTTCTCAGTTTTGGAATTCCATCTTATCAGTATTATTCCTCCATTAGCCCTGCCTGCTTTTTCCTGAGTGTTCACCTGTGAAGGTCCAGTGTGTCCAGAATCAGGCTTGAATCTGCCAAACATCACTAGTCAACTAGACAAATGCTAATCCAAGGCTCTCGGGTCATGACTTCTGAGACTCGTTCATTTTAGGAGGCATCTTCAGCCTACCCCAGGATTTTATAGCTAGAACAAAGACCAAAGATCGTATCCAAGATCACACAACAAATGAGAGAAATAATTGGAAGTTAATGCCTTCCACTTTCTGTCCAATATGTTTCTTTTCTCTGATTCTGGCAATGCTTTCCACGAAAGAGGAGCTCAGAGAAAGTTGGATTTGTATTAATAATTTTAGCCCAAAATGTACTGTACTATCACTATACACTATCCACTGTACTATCTCCCCAGCCCCTGACTTTTTTAAGGGAAAACTGAGAGGCTAGAGCAATGGTTCTTATGCTATGGTGCACCACTAGAATCATCTATGGAGCTTCTCAAGAGTTGAAAGTCAATTCGACTGAAGATCTGGAATGATACTCAGCATCAGTATCCATTTAAACCCAAGAATGACCAAATTCTGTCATTGTTGAGAACCAATGGTCCAAAGGATTTTCTGTGTCTTTCCCAGGCATTCAACTCAGCCCAGCTGATCCAGATGGCAAAGCAGATCCTTACATCGGGTTAGACTTGGCAAAACAGAAATCAAAGACGGACAAATATTATCCCCAAACAACTGAACCAGTATTTGGAAGGTCAGTTTGTCATCTGAATCATGACGTATTTTATCCCTATTCATTTGATTCTGATGTGTTTCTGTGGGAATGAGTGTGGAGGTGGGGAATGTTGTGTCTGAGTAAATGGTG
>JAJIBD010027329.1:0-18448 GCA_021461705.1 Cryptotis parvus
TTTTTTTTTTTTTTAATTTTTTATTATACCACAGTGAAACATACAATTACAAAGGTGATCATAATTGGTTCTTGGTAATACAGTATACCAGCACCCATCCCTCCACCAGTGCCCCATTTCCACCACCAATGTACCCCACCCCCTCCTGCCCACCCCCATGCTGCCTTAATAGCAGGTACCCCAGTTTCCTCTCTTTCTCTCTCTGTCTCTCTCTCTGTCTCTGCATCTCTCTGCCTCTTATTTTACACATTGTGGCTAGCCCTGCAGGTATTTAGAGTTTATCACTTAAGTCTCTTTGTGTATATTCAATGGTGAGTCTTAATCTGCCATTACCATTTCCCACATTTAGTAAAACACTGGTATCTATTTATGTCGTATTAATGAATGCAGTCATTCTATATCTGTCCTTTTCCTTCTGACTAATTTCACTCAGCATGATAGTCTCCATGTCCCTCCATTTGCAGGTAAATTTCATAATGTCATCTTTTCTGACAGCCGCATAGTATTCCATAGTGTAGATGAACCACAGTTTCTTTAGCCAGTCCTCTGTTCTCGGGCATTTAGGTTGTTTCCAGATTCTAGCTATAGTGAATAGCGCAGAGATGAATAAAGAAGTACAGATAGTGTTTCTGCTATGTGTTTTTCGGTCTCTCGGGTATATTCCCAGGAGTGCTATTGCTGGATCAAATGGGAGCTCAATATCTAGTTTTTCGGAGGAATGCCCATATTGTTTTCCAAAAGGGCTGGACCAGTCGGCACTCCCACCAACAGTGGATCAGAGTCCCTTTTTTCCCCACATCCACGCCAGCACTGGTTGTTCTTGCTGTTTTGGATGTGTGCCAGTCTCTGTGGTGTGAGATGGTACCTCATTGTTGTTTTTGATTTGCATCTCCCTGATGATTAAAGATGAAGAACACTTTTTCATATGCCTTTTGGCCATTCGAATTTCTTCTTTTTTGGAAGCTTCTGTTCATTTCTTCTCCCCATTTTTTGATGGGGTTGGCTGTTTTTTCTTGTGGAGTGCTACCAGTGCCTGATATATCCTGGATATTAACCCCTTGTCAGATGGGTATTGGGTGAATATCCTTTCCCACTCTGTGGATTGTCTTTGTATCTTGGTCACCGTTTCTTTTGAGGTGCAGAAGCTTTTTTAGTTTTATATAATCCCATTTGTTTATCTTTGCTTCCATTTGCTTGGTCAGTGGTGTGTCATCTTTAAAGATACTTTTCGTTTCGATGTCGTAGAGCGTTTCTCCTATGTTTTCTTCGATGTACCTTATAGATTCATGTCTGATGTTGAGATCTAGAATCCATTTTGATCTGACTTTTGTGCATGGCGTTAGAAGGAGGTCTAAGTTCATTTTTTACATGTAGCTGCCCAGTTTTCCCAGCACCATTTGTTGAAGAGGCTTTCTTTGCTCCACGTAATATTTTTTGCTCCTTTATCGAAGATTAAGTGGTTGTATATTTGAGAATGTGTTTCAGGATACTCAGTTCTATTCCATAGGTCTACAGGTCTGTCTCTATACCAATACCACACTGTCTTAATTACAACTGCTCTGTAGTAGAGCTTGAGGTTGGGGGAAAGTGATACCTCCCATCTTCTTTTTCCCAAGGATTGCTTTAGCTATTCGTGGAGTTTTATTATTCCATACAAATTTCAGGAGTGTTTGTTCAATTTCTTTGAAGAACATCATGGGTATCTTTATAGGGACCGCATTGAATCTGTATAAAGCTCTAGGGAGTATTACCATTTTGATAATGTTGATCCTTCCGATCCATGAGCAGGGAATATGTCTCCATTTCCTCAGGTCTTCTTTTATTTCCTGAAGTAACGTTTTGTAGTTTTCTTTGTAGAGATCCTTTACATTCTTTGTCAAACTGATTCCTAGGTATTTGATTTTCTGCGGCGCAATTGTGAATGGGATAGTTTCTTTAATGTCCCTTTCTTCTCTTTCGCTGTTTGCATATAGGAAGGCCATTGACTTTTGGGTATTGATTTTGTACCCTGCTACTCTGCTATAGGAATGTATTATTTCTAGGAGCCTCTTGGTAGAGAGTTTCGGGTTTTCCAGGTATAATATCATGTCATCTGCAAATAGTGATAACTTGGCTTCTTCCCTTCCTATCTGGATGCCCTTAATGTCTTTTTCTTCCCTGATTGCTATAGCAAGTACTTCCAGTACTATATTGAATAGAAGTGGTGAGAGTGGGCAGCCTTGTCTTGTCCCTGATCTTAAGGGGAAGGCTTTCCAGTTTTTCCCCATTGAGAATGATGCTCGCTGTGGGCTTGTAGTAGATGGCCTGGATTATCTTGAGGAAGGTTCCTTCAATCCCCATTTTACGGAGAGCTTTCATCATGAGCGGGTGTTGGATCTTGTCAAATGCCTTCTCTGCATCTATTGATATGATCATATGGTTTTTATTTTTCTTTTTTGTTGATATGATGTATTATGTTGATTGACTTGCGGATGTTGAACCATCCTTGCATTCCCGGGATGAATCCCACTTGGTCATGGTGTATAATCTTTTTGATGACTCTTTGGATTCTATTTGCTAGTATTTTTGTTGAAGATCTTAGCATCTGTATTCATCAGGGAGATTGGTCTGTAGTTTTCCTTTTTTGGTGGCATCTTTGTCTGCTTTGGGTATCAGGGTGATATGTGCCTCGTAAAAGCTATTTGGGAGTGTTTTTGTTTCTTCAATTTGTTGGAAGAGCTTAAAAAGAATTGGGAGTAGGTCCTCTTTAAAGGTTTTGTAGAATTCACTGGTGAATCCATCTGGACCTGGGCTTTTGTGTTTGGGGAGACTTTTGATTACTGATTCTATTTCCTCGATGGAGATAGGTTTGTTGAGGTATTCCAAATCTTCTTGTTGCAGACTTGGGAAGCTATAGGAATTCAGGAATTTGTCCATTTCTTCTAGGTTTTCTTGTTTTTGTGGCGTACAGGCTCTCATAGTAATCTCTGATGATCTTTTGAATTTCTGTGGTTTCTGTTGTGATGTCCCCGTTTTCATTTCTGATTCTATTTATTTGGGTTCTCTCTTTTCCTTTTCTTACAAGTCTTGCAAGTGGTTTGTCAATCTTGTTTATTTTTTCAAAGAACCAGCTTTTGGTTTCGTTGATCTTCTGGATTGTTTTTGACATTCCATCTCATTGATTTCTGCTCTAAGTTTTATTATTTCTTTCTTTCTGCTTGGGTTGGGTTCCTTTTTTGTTGATCACTCTCTAAGATCTTAAGTTGTGAAGTCAGACTGTTTATGATGGCCTTTTCTTCTTTTCTGATAAATGCTTGAAGAGCTATGAACTTGCCTCTTAACACTGCTTTTGCTGTATCCCACAAGTTCTGGTAATTCGTGTCTTCAGTCTCATTTGTTTCCAGGAATCTTTGGATTTCCTCTTTGATTTCTTTTATGACTTGCTGGTTGTTCAGCAGTGAGCTGTTTAGTTTCCAGGTACTTGGTATTGGTCTCCGTTTTTTGTGTACAATTAACTTCTATTTTCAGTGCCTCATGGTCTGAAAAAGTAGTTGGCACAATTTCTATCTTCTTGATTTTATGGAGGTATGATTTATGGCTCAGCATGTGATCTATTTTGGAGTATGTTCCGTGGGCACTGGAGGAAGAAAGTGTATTCAGCTTTTTGGGGGTGAAATGCCCTGTATATGTCTACCAGCCCTCTTTCTTCCATCTCTTCTTTAAGGGCCAGTATTTCCTTGGTAAGTTTCAATCTTGTTGATCTATCCAGGGTTGATAGAGCAGTGTTGAAGTCTCCAACTACAATTGTGTTGTTGTCAATGTCTTCTTTGAAGTCTATTAGTAGTTGTTTTAGGTATTTTTGCTGGCCCCTCGTTGGGTGCATATATGTTTAATAGCGTGATTTCTTCCTGATATATGCATCCCTTGACTATTAAGAAGTGACCTTCACTGTCCCTTCTGACCTTCTTCAGCCTGAAGTCTATGTTGTCAGATACCAGTATGGCTACCCCAGCCTTTTTTGGATGGGTTGTTTGAATGAAGGATTGTTTTCCAGCCTTTTTTATTTTGAGCCTGTCTTTGCTCCGATTGTTCAGGTGTGTTTCTTGCAGGCAGCAGAATGTCGGATTCAATTTTTTGATCCATTGTGCCACTCTGTGTCTCTTAACTGGTGCATTTAGACCATTGACATTGAGAGAGATTATTGTCATGGGATTTTTGTGCCATCTTTCTGAATAGGTTGGTTGTTCTTTTTGGGTTATGTCTCGTCTTATAGTAGATCTTTCAGTCCTTCTTTTTAAGGTTGGTTTTTGATTTTACAAAGTTCCTAAGCTGTTGTTTATCCAAGAAGTTGTATATCTGTCCTTCAAATCTGAGCGAGAGTTTAGCCGGATAAAGAATTCTTGCTGAGGCATTCATTTCATTAAGTTTTTTCACTATATCCCACCACTGCCTTCGGGCTTGGAGGGTGTCTTCTGAGAAGTCTGCTGAAAGTCGAATGGATGCTCCTTTGTATACAATTTCCTTCTTTGATCTTGCTGCCTGAAGAATTATGTCTCTGTCTATGGCATCCATTACTTTGACTAGGATGTGTCTTGGGGTCTTTCTATTGGGGTCTCTTCTTGCTGGTGCAGCGTCGGGCTTCTTGGATCTGGATGCCTTCGTCCTTTAACTTCGGGGAACTTTTCAGCCAGGATGTTTTTAACTGTTTTAATTTCCTTGGGGTTACTTTCTTGTCCCTCTGGGACTCCTATGATTCTTATGTTGTTCCGCCTGGCTTCATCCCATTGTTCTCTGTTTCGTTGCTGATCCATTATCCGGTCTTTTTCCATCTTATGTAGATCTCTGAGTGCTTTCTGCAGCTCATCTTCAGTCTCACTGATTCTCTCTTCCGCTGCTGTCATCCTACTATTCAGAGCCCCGATTGTGTTTTTCATTTCGTCTACTGAGTTTTTAAGCGATGATATTTCTATTTGCA
The DNA here is from genome assembly GCA_021461705.1 of Cryptotis parvus. Taxonomy (NCBI): domain Eukaryota; kingdom Metazoa; phylum Chordata; class Mammalia; order Eulipotyphla; family Soricidae; genus Cryptotis; species Cryptotis parvus. The sequence continues at coordinate 4,955 of JAJIBD010027329.1, forward strand.
TGGTTCTCATTTCTGCTCTCATTTCCTCCCGTAGTTTATTGACAGCCCTTTCAACTGCTTCGTTTATGTTCTCCTGTATTTTTATTGGACATCTGCTCAATTTTTTCGTTGAGCTCCTTAAACATCCTACCAATTTCTTCTCTGGTTTCACTGTCAGAGAGATCATGCACATCTGTATTCTTTTTTTGAGTCTTCAGGGTCGATTCCTTCATCTGTTCTTCGAGCTGGGGATCTGCGTTGTTTCCCCCATGGTGTTGTGGTGTTCAGGGGATAGATTCCTCTGGTGTACTGTTTCTTTTTTTCTTGAGGGTATTACCTTCCCTTGGTGTGGAAATTCCTAGTTTTTTCTATTAATAAGCGGCGGCGCACCGCCAACCAGCCACACACCCCAGGGAGGTAGGGTACCTGAGATGCAGACAGGCCGGTGTGAGAGTTCAAAATGACCGTTTACTTCCGGTTCCGCTCGGACTTCTGGGGGTTGTAGTTCCACCTTCTGCCGAGACCGGGGGCTCTACCACGGCCCCAGGCGCCCGCCCGGCCAGCCACACACCCCAGGGAGGTAGGGTACCTGAGATGCAGACAGGCCGGTGTGAGAGTTCAAAATGACCGTTTACTTCCGGTTCCGCTCGGACTTCTGGGGGTTGTAGTTCCACCTTCTGCCGAGACCCGGGGGCTCTACCACGGCCCCAGGCGCCCGCCAGCCACACACCCCAGGGAGGTAGGGTACCTGAGATGCAGACAGGCCGGTGTGAGAGTTCAAAATGACCGTTTACTTCCGGTTCCGCTCGGACTTCTGGGGGTTGTAGTTCCACCTTCTGCCGAGACCGGGGGCTCTACCACGGCCCCAGGCGCCCGCCCGGCCAGCCACACACCCCAGGGAGGTAGGGTACCTGAGATGCAGACAGGCCGGTGTGAGAGTTCAAAATGACCGTTTACTTCCGGTTCCGCTCGGACTTCTGGGGGTTGTAGTTCCACCTTCTGCCGAGACCGGGGGCTCTACCACGGCCCCAGGCGCCCGCCCGGCCAGCCACACACCCCAGGGAGGTAGGGTACCTGAGATGCAGACAGGCCGGTGTGAGAGTTCAAAATGACCGTTTACTTCCGGTTCCGCTCGGACTTCTGGGGGTTGTAGTTCCACCTTCTGCCGAGACCGGGGGCTCTACCACGGCCCCAGGCGCCCGCCCGGCCAGCCACACACCCCAGGGAGGTAGGGTACCTGAGATGCAGACAGGCCGGTGTGAGAGTTCAAAATGACCGTTTACTTCCGGTTCCGCTCGGACTTCTGGGGGTTGTAGTTCCACCTTCTGCCGAGACCGGGGGCTCTACCACGGCCCCAGGCGCCCGCCCGGCCAGCCACACACCCCAGGGAGGTAGGGTACCTGAGATGCAGACAGGCCGGTGTGAGAGTTCAAAATGACCGTTTACTTCCGGTTCCGCTCGGACTTCTGGGGGTTGTAGTTCCACCTTCTGCCGAGACCGGGGGCTCTACCACGGCCCCAGGCGCCCGCCCGGCCAGCCACACACCCCAGGGAGGTAGGGTACCTGAGATGCAGACAGGCGGTGTGAGAGTTCAAAATGACCGTTTACTTCCGGTTCCGCTCGGACTTCTGGGGGTTGTAGTTCCACCTTCTGCCGAGACCGGGGGCTCTACCACGGCCCCAGGCGCCCGCCCGCCAGCCACACACCCCAGGGAGGTAGGGTACCTGAGATGCAGACAGGCCGGTGTGAGAGTTCAAAATGACCGTTTACTTCCGGTTCCGCTCGGACTTCTGGGGGTTGTAGTTCCACCTTCTGCCGAGACCGGGGGCTCTACCACGGCCCCAGGCGCCCGCCCGGCCAGCCACACACCCCAGGGAGGTAGGGTACCTGAGATGCAGACAGGCCGGTGTGAGAGTTCAAAATGACCGTTTACTTCCGGTTCCTTTCGGACTTCTGGGGGTTGTAGTTCCACCTTCTGCCGAGACCGGGGGCTCTACCACGGCCCCAGGCGCCCGCCCGGCCAGCCACACACCCCAGGGAGGTAGGGTACCTGAGATGCAGACAGGCCGGTGTGAGAGTTCAAAATGACCGTTTACTTCCGGTTCCGCTCGGACTTCTGGGGGTTGTAGTTCCACCTTCTGCCGAGACCGGGGGCTCTACCACGGCCCCAGGCGCCCGCCCGGCCAGCCACACACCCCAGGGAGGTAGGGTACCTGAGATGCAGACAGGCCGGTGTGAGAGTTCAAAATGACCGTTTACTTCCGGTTCCGCTCGGACTTCTGGGGGTTGTAGTTCCACCTTCTGCCGAGACCGGGGGCTCTACCACGGCCCCAGGCGCCCGCCCGGCCAGCCACACACCCCAGGGAGGTAGGGTACCTGAGATGCAGACAGGCCGGTGTGAGAGTTCAAAATGACCGTTTACTTCCGGTTCCGCTCGGACTTCTGGGGGTTGTAGTTCCACCTTCTGCCGAGACCGGGGCTCTACCACGGCCCCAGGCGCCCGCCCGGCCAGCCACACACCCCAGGGAGGTAGGGTACCTGAGATGCAGACAGGCCGGTGTGAGAGTTCAAAATGACCGTTTACTTCCGGTTCCGCTCGGACTTCTGGGGGTTGTAGTTCCACCTTCTGCCGAGACCGGGGGCTCTACCACGCCCCAGGCGCCCGCCCGGCCAGCCACACACCCCAGGGAGGTAGGGTACCTGAGATGCAGACAGGCCGGTGTGAGAGTTCAAAATGACCGTTTACTTCCGGTTCCGCTCGGACTTCTGGGGGTTGTAGTTCCACCTTCTGCCGAGACCCGGGGGCTCTACCACGGCCCCAGGCGCCCGCCAGCCACACACCCCAGGGAGGTAGGGTACCTGAGATGCAGACAGGCCGGTGTGAGAGTTCAAAATGACCGTTTACTTCCGGTTCCGCTCGGACTTCTGGGGGTTGTAGTTCCACCTTCTGCCGAGACCCGGGGGCTCTACCACGGCCCCAGGCGCCCGCCCGGCCAGCCACACACCCCAGGGAGGTAGGGTACCTGAGATGCAGACAGGCCGGTGTGAGAGTTCAAAATGACCGTTTACTTCCGGTTCCGCTTCGGACTTCTGGGGGTTGTAGTTCCACCTTCTGCCGAGACCGGGGGCTCTACCACGGCCCCAGGCGCCCGCCCGACCAGCCACACACCCCAGGGAGGTAGGGTACCTGAGATGCAGACAGGCCGGTGTGAGGAGTTCAAAATGACCGTTTACTTCCGGTTCCGCTCGGACTTCTGGGGGTTGTAGTTCCACCTTCTGCCGAGACCCGGGGCTCTACCACGGCCCCAGGCGCCCGCCCGGCCAGCCACACACCCCAGGGAGGTAGGGTACCTGAGATGCAGACAGGCGGTGTGAGAGTTCAAAATGACCGTTTACTTCCGGTTCCGCTCGGACTTCTGGGGGTTGTAGTTCCACCTTCTGCCGAGACCGGGGGCTCTACCACGGCCCCAGGCGCCCGCCCGGCCAGCCACACACCCCAGGGAGGTAGGGTACCTGAGATGCAGACAGGCCGGTGTGAGAGTTCAAAATGACCGTTTACTTCCGGTTCCGCTCGGACTTCTGGGGGTTGTAGTTCCACCTTCTGCCGAGACCGGGGGCTCTACCACGGCCCCAGGCGCCCGCCCGGCCAGCCACACACCCCAGGGAGGTAGGGTACCTGAGATGCAGACAGGCCGGTGTGAGAGTTCAAAATGACCGTTTACTTCGGTTCCGCTCGGACTTCTGGGGGTTGTAGTTCCACCTTCTGCCGAGACCGGGGGCTCTACCACGGCCCCAGGCGCCCGCCCGGCCAGCCCACACCCCAGGGAGGTAGGGTACCTGAGATGCAGACAGGCGGTGTGAGAGTTCAAAATGACCGTTTACTTCCGGTTCCGCTCGGACTTCTGGGGGTTGTAGTTCCACCTTCTGCCGAGACCGGGGGCTCTACCACGGCCCCAGGCGCCCGCCCGGCCAGCCACACACCCCAGGGAGGTAGGGTACCTGAGATGCAGACAGGCCGGTGTGAGAGTTCAAAATGACCGTTTACTTCGGTTCCGCTCGGACTTCTGGGGGTTGTAGTTCCACCTTCTGCCGAGACCGGGGGCTCTACCACGGCCCCAGGCGCCCGCCCGGCCAGCCACACCCCAGGGAGGTAGGGTACCTGAGATGCAGACAGGCCGGTGTGAGGAGTTCAAAATGACCGTTTACTTCCGGTTCCGCTCGGACTTCTGGGGGTTGTAGTTCCACCTTCTGCCGAGACCCGGGGCTCTACCACGGCCCCAGGCGCCCGCCCGGCCAGCCACACACCCCAGGGAGGTAGGGTACCTGAGATGCAGACAGGCCGGTGTGAGAGTTCAAAATGACCGTTTACTTCCGGTTCCGCTCGGACTTCTGGGGGTTGTAGTTCCACCTTCTGCCGAGACCGGGGCTCTACCACGGCCCCAGGCGCCCGCCCGGCCAGCCACACACCCCAGGGAGGTAGGGTACCTGAGATGCAGACAGGCGGTGTGAGAGTTCAAAATGACCGTTTACTTCCGGTTCCTTTCGGACTTCTGGGGGTTGTAGTTCCACCTTCTGCCGAGACCCGGGGCTCTACCACGGCCCCAGGCGCCCGCCCGGCCAGCCACACACCCCAGGGAGGTAGGGTACCTGAGATGCAGACAGGCCGGTGTGAGGAGTTCAAAATGACCGTTTACTTCCGGTTCCGCTTTCGGACTTCTGGGGGTTGTAGTTCCACCTTCTGCCGAGACCGGGGGCTCTACCACGGCCCCAGGCGCCCGCCCGGCCAGCCACACACCCCAGGGAGGTAGGGTACCTGAGATGCAGACAGGCCGGTGTGAGAGTTCAAAATGACCGTTTACTTCGGTTCCGCTCGGACTTCTGGGGGTTGTAGTTCCACCTTCTGCCGAGACCGGGGGCTCTACCACGGCCCCAGGCGCCCGCCCGGCCAGCCACACACCCCAGGGAGGTAGGGTACCTGAGATGCAGACAGGCCGGTGTGAGAGTTCAAAATGACCGTTTACTTCCGGTTCCGCTCGGACTTCTGGGGGTTGTAGTTCCACCTTCTGCCGAGACCGGGGCTCTACCACGGCCCCAGGCGCCCGCCCGGCCAGCCACACACCCCAGGGAGGTAGGGTACCTGAGATGCAGACAGGCCGGTGTGAGAGTTCAAAATGACCGTTTACTTCGGTTCCGCTCGGACTTCTGGGGGTTGTAGTTCCACCTTCTGCCGAGACCGGGGGCTCTACCACGGCCCCAGGCGCCCGCCCGGCCAGCCACACACCCCAGGGAGGTAGGGTACCTGAGATGCAGACAGGCGGTGTGAGAGTTCAAAATGACCGTTTACTTCCGGTTCCGCTCGGACTTCTGGGGGTTGTAGTTCCACCTTCTGCCGAGACCCGGGGCTCTACCACGGCCCCAGGCGCCCGCCCGGCCAGCCACACACCCCAGGGAGGTAGGGTACCTGAGATGCAGACAGGCCGGTGTGAGAGTTCAAAATGACCGTTTACTTCCGGTTCCGCTCGGACTTCTGGGGGTTGTAGTTCCACCTTCTGCCGAGACCGGGGGCTCTACCACGGCCCCAGGCGCCCCGCCCAGCCACACACCCCAGGGAGGTAGGGTACCTGAGATGCAGACAGGCGGTGTGAGAGTTCAAAATGACCGTTTACTTCGGTTCCGCTCGGACTTCTGGGGGTTGTAGTTCCACCTTCTGCCGAGACCGGGGGCTCTACCGCGGCCCCAGGCGCCCGCCCGGCCAGCCACACACCCCAGGGAGGTAGGGTACCTGAGATGCAGACAGGCGGTGTGAGGAGTTCAAAATGACCGTTTACTTCCGGTTCCGCTTCGGACTTCTGGGGGTTGTAGTTCCACCTTCTGCCGAGACCGGGGGCTCTACCACGGCCCCAGGCGCCCGCCCGGCCAGCCACACACCCCAGGGAGGTAGGGTACCTGAGATGCAGACAGGCCGGTGTGAGAGTTCAAAATGACCGTTTACTTCCGGTTCCGCTCGGACTTCTGGGGGTTGTAGTTCCACCTTCTGCCGAGACCGGGGGCTCTACCACGGCCCCAGGCGCCCGCCCGGCCAGCCACACACCCCAGGGGAGGTAGGGTACCTGAGATGCAGACAGGCCGGTGTGAGAGTTCAAAATGACCGTTTACTTCGGTTCCGCTTTCGGACTTCTGGGGGTTGTAGTTCCACCTTCTGCCGAGACCGGGGCTCTACCACGGCCCCAGGCGCCCGCCCGACCAGCCACACACCCCAGGGAGGTAGGGTACCTGAGATGCAGACAGGCCGGTGTGAGGAGTTCAAAATGACCGTTTACTTCCGGTTCCTCTCGGACTTCTGGGGGTTGTAGTTCCACCTTCTGCCGGGACCGGGGGCTCTACCACGGCCCCAGGCGCCCGCCCGGCCAGCCACACACCCCAGGGAGGTAGGGTACCTGAGATGCAGACAGGCCGGTGTGAGTAGTTCTTTTTAAAAGCTTCTTTTAATTTAATCACCCTGGAGGAGATATACAATTACAAAGCTGTTCATGATTGAATTTCAGTCATATAGTGTTCCAACACCCAGCCTTTCACCAATGTCACCCACTTTCCCTCCTTCCAGTCCCCATGCAACCCCACAGCCTGCCTATGATGGCAGACATTTCTCTGTCTGTCTGTTGGTCTGTCTGTCTGTCTGTCTGTCTGTCTGTCTGTCTGTCTGTCTGTCTCTCTCTCTCTATTTGTCACCTTTCTTTAGGCACTGTGATTTACAATACAGTTACTGAAAAGGTATCATCCACTTACTCTACTACCTTTCAGCACTCAGTTGTGTCCCAGGTAATTTCCAATGTCATTATCATAGTAGCCTATGTGTCTGTCCTAATTGTACTCCCCCTCTCCCTTTACGGTAGCTCCCTACCATGGACCAATCATCCTGGCCTTTTCTCATAGTTTTGACTTCTTGAGCCTTGGTTGCAGCATCTGGACATAGAAATACTATAGTCCAAAGAGAATGAGACAAGGGAGAGCACCAACTGTGAAGACTCTCAGCACCTCCACTGTGCTACAACCTTCTGCTCCTCACCTCACAGCCCCACGAGAAGGGTGTTACATGCTGCCCTGAAGAACATTTGGGAACACCTAGGGGTATTAGCGCTAACCCAGGTCCCTATCAAACTACACTCCTTTTTTCAGATGATGTGGGTCTGACTTTTGGGGGGTGGGGAAGAGGACAGGACTTATGATTATTTTATATCAATGGGTCCACATATTGTGTTTCCAGGGCTCCTTCTGCATCTAAAAAGCCCTGAGGATTCTGGCACTAAGGACAGTGGGCAGCTGAGAATCCAGCAAGGGTCCCCCGCCAACCACCGTCAAAGTTCTAATCAGAGTCTACATTGTGGCTTGGGGTTATGTTCGTTTACTCTCAGGAGTGTCCCAGTCATCTCAGCTGCTGCAACAGGACACCAGAGAGCACTAGCCTGTGGGGACATCAACCACAGACTCTTTCTCTAGTACTGGTGCCTAGAAATCCACAGTGGAGGTGTTGTAGGGGTTGGTTTCTGCTAAGGCTTCCTTCTACAGGAAGCTGCCACTTGCTCAACCTTCAGATGGCCTTTCCTCTGTGGAAATGTGGAGGGGATAACAAAAAAGTGGGAAGAGAGAGATCTGGCAGCTCTTCGTCTATTTTTAAGGGCGCTAGTCCTATCACATGAGTTCCAGTCGAAGCCTCACTTTATCTTAGTTGCCTTCTAAAGATATGCTGTCCAAATATAGTAACATTAAGGGTAGGGATGCAATAAATGAGTTTTGAGATGACAAAGTTCAGTTCATGATAGAGGGCATAAGGCTTAGTCAGTAACACAGACATTTACAGGCTTTTCACTCCCAGAAAAAATATTTCCCAGACATAGAGAACTATTGAGAACTTTGTTTCTCTCCGCATTTACTCACCAGCTGCTCAGGATAGTAAATAGGACAGAAACAAAGCTCACAGGCAAAACTATTATAAGGAAGAAGCAGAATAGAGCAGGGTAGATGCCTGCGAAATCCTCTCCCTACCACATGCACTATCATGAAATTATATTTCTAATGTATTTTCAAGAACAGTATTATCCTGCCCTAGACTTTCTACTTTCTACTTATAAAATCACTTGTCACTTGTCTTCCTGTTGTTTCATCAATTTTGGGGGGCGCCAGTAACATCTCCATTCATTGAAAATGGGGTCCATTATTATTACTGTTGTTGGCATGTTGAATACACCACAAGTAGCTTATGAGGCTATACCATGGCTCTGGAGTTCATCAGGGTCCCAGTCTTTTTTCTCTGTCAGACAGTCAACTAGGGCCCACAGGGCAGAGCCCTGGAGTGAGATGATCTGTCTCCTGTCTGCCACCTGCTGACATTGCCGGGCACCACAGCCACAGCAGCAACCCCTTGAGGGGCAGACTAATAAAATCACTAAACTTTAATAGTATGAACTTTTAGGCTTGATCACTGGGACATTCAAGGCCAAATAGGATACTAAACAAAGTAACTAGCAGAGGTTGAACCTTGATGGTTCATAAATGTGTTTCTCCTGATCCTGGACTTGATTCTTATGATCTTGTCCAGATTCAATCACTGTTACTATGCATTCACAACTCCTGTGATGAAATTGACTTTTTTTGTGAAATATAAGGGAAGTCTTAAAGAAAGATAATTGAGTATTTTTAGAATGCTGAGGGAGTTCCAAGTTTCCCTTTTTCCTTTCCCTTCAGCAGCAGTAGCAGCAGAACCATTAGTCAATCATTGTTAGGAGTGTTGTAATGAAAATATGAATCTCTGTCCTCAGGTGACCCAGTATAGTAGGAAGAGGGAGGCCTATAAGGGAAATTAAGATAAACACTTTTATTGAATGCCTAGAGATCTGGACAGAACTAACTTGCACTTTTCAAAATTTTGCTCTCATGTCTTGAGATTTATGAGTTAGGATATTTGGGAGAATTCATATATACTGGATGTTTAATTTGCCATACTTTGGATACATGTCTTAGTTTCAAATAAATTTGAAGAAAAATTGTGGGAACAATAGTTTCTTCTACTCTTAACCCCCTGAGATTTTTCCTTCAGAAGTCCATCAAAGATTTGGGAATGCCCAAAGCAAGGATACTTATTTGATTATCGAATCTAACTACATTTTCTAAACTATATTTTCCTCTCTGCTAGAGAAAGCTCTGGAGACTGACTATAGAATCAAAGTCTATCAAAACTAAGTAGAGGATTAAAAATAGTAGGGAAAAAAATATGGACTATAGAAAAAGAGATTATTTAATTAAAGAACATTGTTCAATTAAATAAGTATTTCATTATTAAAATTTTAATAACTTACTAGTTATTTTTTAAATAATAAGTATTTATTCAGAGGTACCACTTGAACTGGAGGATCATACAACTTAAAGTAAAGTGACTTGCCTTGCATGTAGTCAACCTAGATTCAATCCTAGTATCCTATATGGTCCCCCAAGCCTGCCAGAGAATGACTCCTGAGCACAGAGTCGGGAATAACCCTGACCACTGGTATCCGAGAGAGAGGGGAGTGGGGAGACGAGAGAGAGACTTACAGCACATCTTTCTGTGTCCAGTACTCTCTAAACAAAAGACAAAAGTATAGATCAGATTCCTGCTGAGAACAACCTGCAGAGGGAAGAAGCTTGGGCTGGAACTTTAGGAAGGAAGAGCAGAGGATGAGACCTGAGCTGCGGGAAGTAGGTAATTTCACTGCACACAAAGGGCAGTCAATGCTTTTTCAATGACATTTCTAGGATAATGGATGGTTGTCCCTCTCAAACTATTACCTAATTAATTAGCTAAGTAATAAGTTAATTTAAAACCTTTTTTAATTTGATAAAATGCACAAGTTTAAGAAAGATGCTGAGTAAGAGAATAATCTCAGGTATCACGTCTCTAAGATTCATCCATAGACACAGCTTACCTTGTGTGTTCACTTTTACAACACATCCCATATCTGTGTATACATCTATGCCCACAGCCAGACATTCATAAGGGATGCTTCATGTTTTATCTTCTATTTTTTAATTAATAAATGTTTTTAATTATTCTACAAAAAAAACTTATGATGGGGTTTCCTCATACATACACTAGTTGTCTAGTGCTTTCCTGAATAAATATAGTATCTGGTCATTCAACTAGGTAAGAATACAACATATATTAAGAATATATATTATTCTATATTATTCTTTCATTCAACATATATTAAGAATACACTGTTATAGGATCTGGTGATAAAATAATAAGAGAGAAATAAATGTCGTTCTCATAGAACTGATATCCTAATCTCTATACTGTTTTAATCATGTTAATTCTAATCAAATTAGTGCTAATCAAGCCAATACTAATCGTGGACATTATGTGCTTATCTCCATTAAATTGTATGGGATTTAAGATGGAGTGAGAAGTTAAGGAACTAGGGGCTGGAAGCGATAGCATATTGAGTAGAGTGTTTGCTTTGCACCCCAATTGACCAGGATCTAACTTGAGGTTCTATCCCTGCTATCCCATTTGGCCTGAGCACAGTTAGGGTAATTAAAGTACAGAGCCAGAGCAATCTCTGAGCATCTACAGTGTGACCCAAAGAAGAAAAAAGTTAACGGAAGAGATAAATGAATAGGTGAGAGATAACTACTGTGCAGAGAGTTAAAGTTAGGTGATATGATGAGAATAAATGCTAAATGGATGACTTTAGATTCAATGCCTCCATAAGTAGTTCTCATATAGAATATTTATAATTTTGAGCTATTAAACAATACCTAGACAAGCATCCTCAAAACACCTTTGTACCCTAGCTAGGATGAGATCACTCCTTCTGTAGATAGAGTCTACCTGGATTATTTCTCACTTGCTTCTCAGTTTTTGGAATCTCCATCTTATCAGTAGTATTTCTCCATTAGCCCCCTGCCTGCTTTTTTTCCTGAGAGGTGTTCACCTGTGAAGGGTCCATTGTGTCAGAATCAGGCAGAATCACCCCAAACATCACTAGTCAACTAGACAATGCTAATCCAAGGCTCTCGGGTCATGACTTCTGAGACCGTTCATTTTTGGAGACATCTTCAGGCCTCACCCAGGATTTTATAGCTAGAACAAAGACCAAAGATCGTATCCAAGATCACACAACAAATGAGAGAAATAGGTGGAAGTTAATGTGCCTTCCACTTTCTGTCCAATATGTTTCTTTTTTCTCTGATTCTGGCTACTGCTTTCCGCGAAGAGGGCTCCAGAAAGTTGGATTTGTATTAATAATTTTAGCCCAAATGTACTGTACATCACTATACACTATCCACTGTACTATCTCCCAGCCCCTGACTTTTTTAAAGGAAGCCTGGAGAGGCTAGAGGCAATGGTTCTTATGCTATGGTGCACCACTAGAATCATCTATGGAGCTTCTCAAGAGTTGAAAGGCAGTCGACTGAAGATCTGGAATGATACTCAGGCATCAGTATCCATTTAAACCCAAGAATGACCCCAAATTCTGTCATTGTTGAGAACCAATGGTCCAAAGGGATTTTCTGTGTCTTTCCCAGGCGTTCAATCTAGCCAGCTGATCCAGATGGCAAAAGCAGATCATACATCGTGGTTAAACTTGGCAAAGCAGAAATCAAAGGCCGGGACAAATACGTCCCAAACAGGGCCGCAGTGGAAGGTCAGTTTGTCATCTGAATCATGGCGTATTTTATTCCTATTCATTTGTTCTGATGTGTTTCTGTGGGAATGGAGTGGAGGTGGGAATGTTGTGTCTGAGTAAATGGTGACAGGGGGTGAAGGTTGATACTTGCTCATTTTAACAGTCAATCAAACTTGCAGAAAGGCTTACTTCTTGCCTTGGTGCCTTAAGAAATGTGATGGGTATATGATGATCTTTATGATATTGGTTACCAATGATAGTTCCAAATCTTAAATTGAAAGAACCCTTGGGGCTGGAGCAGCAGTACAGTGGATAGTGTATTTACCCTTGCTGTTGCTGGGTCTGGGTTCAAATTTCAGCATTCTATATGGTCCCCCTAGGCACCACCAGGAGTAATTCCTGAGTGCACGAGTGCAGAGTAAATCCTGAGAATCATCCGCCATATCCCCCAAATTTAAAGAACTCCTGGAATGTCTTAGATTCAGCTTCCTAACTTTTAACAGGGAGATTTCCTTTTAATAAGGGAAAATATGAGTGTTCAAATGCTAATTAAGATAAAGAAGGTGTCAGACAGTTGGAGCTATGACTGCAAAGGATATTTCCAATATATCATTTTGCAGTTACTCCCCTGATGTCAAAAGGTTGAACTACACATCCCTAGCTATGCTTTTGTTTTTCTACACCAGAGTATTTGTAAACCCATTGCATTTGTGTATGATTGGGTGAAGCTGATGTTGTTCCCTGGCTAAGTTATACTAACTCCCCTCTCCCGCTTGGCTGTCACTCCCTGGTGGACTCAAGGGAGGCCATATAGGGATAGGGATCGAACCAGGATCTGCTGCATCAAGGCTAGTGCCTTACCTGCAATACTAATTCTACAGCCCTTGTGTTCCCGTTAGAGTCTTGCTTGACTGCCATCAACTTTGGAGTCAAGTGGATCTGGTTCAAGTTAATCTAGTCTTGTAGAGTCAATTCACTCTACCACAAGCTGTGTGACTTTCCGCACATGACTTAATCTTTCTGATCCAATGTTTTCTAGTTCTGTAAAGAAACAAGTGACACTTTATTATCTAGAAGCCTTTAATAGATTAAATTTGTAAAGCTCCCTAATGCATTGTCTGTAACCACATACTTGTAGATAGTCAAACCCATTAACATCCTCCTCTCCACCTTAATAATCATTTTTGGCTGTGGCATAACAGAAGTGTGCTTAATATCCCCAATTTTCCTGAATACTAGCGTGGTGGGATGGGAAGTCTCCATCAGCCCTGTTTAGAGAATTGCACATTTATGGAGTCTCTTTGGAACTTCTGGCATTTTGATCAGCAGCAGCCTCTTACATTTTATTGCTCTCAGAGAAATGAGGCAATAAATGATCTTACCTGTTCAGAGTGGTGATGATTAGAATGACAGTGTTGGGAATTTACCTTGCGTTCCCTGCTCCCCAGTGACCTCAATCATATGCAATGTATGCGTAACTAATACTACACTATACCCAGAGCTGTTGTCACTTTAGTTGCTGTTCTCACTACCCTGCCATGAGTTAGACTGCTTTTATTATCCCGATCTTGTGGCGGTAACAAACAAAAGAAAAAATGGTAGGGATATTTTCTTCTACCGCATACCATTACTGAGCCTCTTCCAGAAATCGTCCAAGTGTAGATGTTTTGCTGGGTGTGTATTTCATTGCTGTTTGGGGATAAAATCTTTATGCGCAGTGTTGCCCCTTGCATCAGCCCAGAGAACAAAGGGCACTTGTGCCTGATCTGAATTTTCTTTTTCACCTTGGAGTGAGGAGATATCAGACTTTACCATCCGAAGTCTATTTCTTAACTACTTTAAGTTCTTTGTA